>JAJPUD010026337.1:0-16610 GCA_023553655.1 Myrmecobius fasciatus
AGGGCCTGGAATCAGATATTCTGAAAGGCAAAAGAACTTGGATTACAGCCAAGAATAAGCTATCCAGCTAGAATGAGCATCATCTTCCAGGGAAGAAGATGGTCATTCAATGATACAGGAGAATTTCACCTATTTCTAAGGAAAAGACCAGATCTGAACAAAAAATTTGACCTCCAAACACAGAACTCTGGAGAAGCATAAAAGGGTAAAAAGGAAAGAACTCTCGAGAACTATATCTTTACTAGGGGTATCCTTAAAGAATGGGGGTATAATTTGATTTTACTTTGATAATAATCGAAAAGAAATTAGAGGTGGAAGGTATATCATACTGTAAAAAAGGTGGGGGAGGGGAAAGAAGGTAAAATTTTAAAAAGGAGGTAAAATAAGGCAAAATCTCATGAAGAGACATAGAAAATCTAATATAATTGAGGGAAAGAAGGGAGGGTGATGAGTATTATGTAAATCTTACTCTCATTAGATTGGGCTCTAAAAGAGTATATCAGACACATTTTATTTCAGGGAAAAACTTGGCCCTCTCTATAGGGAAGTAGGAGGGAAAGGAGGAAAAGAAAGGGATAAATTAATAGAAGGATTAGGTGTAAAAGAAAGGTGTAAAAAAGAGGGAGGGTTCTAAAGGGGGAGACTGTTAGAGGGAGGTGGTCATCAAAAACAAAATACTGGGGAGGGGGGAAGGGAGTAAGGGGAAAGGGAAGAGAAAAATATAATTTTGGGTAAATAAGATGGCAGGTAATATAGATATAGTCATTTTAACTGTGAATGTGAATGGGATGAACTCTCCCATAAAATGGAAATGGATAGTGGACTGGATTAAAAGCCAGAATCCTACAATATGTTGTTTACAAGAAACACATCTAAAACATAGAGCTACATACAGAGTGAAGGTAAAGGGGTGGAGCAGAATCTTTTATGCTTCAAGTGATCAAAAAAAAAGCAGGGGTAGCAATCCTTATCTCAGATCAAGTAAAAGCAAAAAATAGATCTAATTAAAAGAGATAAGGAAGGAAACTATATTTTACTAAGGGTACCATAGACAATGAAGCGGTATCAATACTAAACATATATGCACCAAGTGGTATAGCATCCAAATTCCTACAGGAGAAACTAACAGAGATGCAAGGAGAAATAGACAGTACAACTATAATAGAGGGGGATCTCAACCTTGCTCTCTCAGAATTAGATAAATCAAACCACAAAATACATAAGAAAGAAGTTAGGGAGGTAAACAAAAGGCTAGAAAAGTTAGGTATGATAGATATCTGGAGGAAATTAAATGGCGATAGAAGGGAGTATACTTTTTTCTCATGGGTTCATGGAACTTATACGAAAATTGATCATGTGTTAGGGCATAAAAACCTCAAAATCAAATGCAGAAAAGCAGAAATAGTAAATGTATCCTTTTCAGATCATGATGCAATAAAACTCACATGTAATATAAGGCCAGGAGAAAATAAACCAAAAATTAATTGGAAATTAAATAATCTAATCCTGAAGAATGAATGGGTGAAAGAGCAAATTATAGACACAAAAGAAAACAATCTTATTGTATGCCATATCATTATTGTATATCTGCCATTGTATCCTATACTTTCTTCCCATTGTTCACAGTGCTTTACCATGATAATTTATATTCAGAAGGAAGACCCTAAGTTGCCCAAACCACATTTCCAAATAAAGAACTTCAACTTTGTTCAGTGTATTCTACTTACCAAATCAAGAAAGTGCGCTAATACATTTTAGAAAGATTTTCATCAATATGACTTAAAATAAAAAGAGTTTTCTGGTTAATCAGAAAATAAATCAACCAGAGCACACCATTTCCCTAGCTTTCTGAGTAATCAAAATTTTAGTATACAGCAGAGGAACATCAGACAGTTATAATTCAGTGGGTTGGCATGTATTTCTTCTGAATCAATGGATCCAAAGTTCTACCATATTTTTTGTGGTATCTTTCTGTTAGAAATGTCAGATTAGATATAAATTACATATCTGGCTATATGCAATCATTAAATGCTCAGGGAGCTTTTTTGTTTCTTGCATGAGTTAAGGACACAAAAATTCTAAGTCAGTAGTTAAGTTCTGCTAACCTAATTTATTCCTCCAATTTCAGTTAGATAAGACAATATTCTTTTTATCTAGCCTGGTGATGTGAGTAATGGTTATGCATTGTTAGGTATCTAGTAACTTATACTTTGGCAAGACTGAATTTCTCTAATGCAAGAAACAATCATTGCTGCTGTGATTTGTAATCAGAATGTGAGGCCCAAGAAAGAGGTTGGGATCTGAATGAAGCATGCTTTAATACTCGAATAACCCTTTCTACACGAAGTGAAATGATAAAATATTAAATCAAAAATAATATTACTCAGTTTTGATATGCACTAAGTCTGTTCTGGCCTCCATATACTTGTGATACCTGTCTCATTATTTAGAAAGTAAAACTTTCCACTAGTAGGGTACTGGATGTAATATGTTTTATTTGAAAATATCTTTCTAGCATAAGAAACTCTCTTATAATATAGCTCCTTTAGATGTTTGATCTTCTTGAATTGAAATTGTCTGGTAAATTGAATGTAATTACACCAATAGAATATAAAATATTTCACTGAGTTTTTAATGATATGATCAAGATTTTAAGATATTTGTTTCTACTATTACCCTTTCCCTGACACCATTATTCTACCACATCTGTGCTGTACACGTCTAAAATACAATATTTGGATCAGTGATACTGAACTAAAGGAACAAAAAAAATCAGGAAATAACTTTAGTGCTGATAGAAATCTTAAAACTGATCTAGCTCTTGCTATAGCTGACTGAGAACAGTTATACAATATTCTCAAGTGAGATTTTAATCTCTTCTTGAATAATTTCAGTGAGCTAGAACTTTCTACTTCTAGAGATATTCCCTTTTGGATAAGTATTTTTTCTTGGATATTTTTGTTTTTATTGTTTATTATTGTTACTGTTATTATTATTTTGTTTTGGTTTAATTTTTTTTTCTGAAATTGAGTTCAATTCAATCTATTTTTACAATTTCTACATATATTTTCTAATTCTTTCTCCTGTGGATTACTAAAACAGGTGGTATATATTTTTCTCAATGGACACCTTCAAAATACTTGAAGTGGGTTGACATCCTTTTCTTCTGAATCAATGGGTCCAAAGTCCTAACATATTTTGTGTGATATATTGCTGTTAGAAATGCCAGATTAGATGTGAATTATAGATCTGACTATATGCAGTCATTAAATGCTTATCCATTCTAAAATCTAGGATATTCATTTCTCCAAGTGAAATATCCCCATTCCCACCAAACTTTTTTTTTTTCATAGGAACATAAGTTCATAGGTTCATTGATTTAGGACAACAGAGATATCTTAAAGGTCATATAGCCCAAATGTTTCATTTTAGCAATGAAAAAGGGAGGCACAAAACATTAAATGACTTGTTGAGCATCATACAAATTTTAAATGTGTAAGGTAAGATTTTGAAACTAGGTTTTCTTTATTACAAATCCAGTATCTTATACACAATACCATGTCTACTCTGAAATCTAATACATTCATATCTCCTTCCTCTAGATATAGTCTAGTTAATTGAAACACCTCCTAAAATATGACACCTAGAACTGAGTACATATGGAGAGATACGGTCTTGCTGGGAAGAGTATAGCAGGACTATCAAGTCCTTTCTTCTAGATGGTTGGCATCTACTCATGTAACTTAAGATAACATTAGTTTTTGTATTTGTCTTTGTTTTTAATTTTACTTGCCTTTATAACTTTGATATATTTCTTGTGTTCAGATCAATATCCTACTCTTCCATCACTTCTGTCCTACTCCTTAACTACTGTCAGTATATTCTCTCTGTCCCTATGGTGTCTATTGGTGAAAGAGAGTCAGTACTTATGACTGGTGACCTGGACTGGCCTTTTTGCATTAAACTTTTAGCCCCACAAGTTGGGAAAAATAAAGACCACAACTTGGATATATGATAATAAATTAGAGGCCACTTAAACTCTTTTCATGATCACACACTGCATCAGCATGCACACAAACATGATCTCTCAATCTCTCTTGTATTTCTGTGTTTCTTCATTTCTTTCCCTCCCTTCCTCTCATTTCCTCTCCTCTTTTTTCTTTTCCTCTCCTCTCTTCCCCTCCCCTCTCTTCTCTGCTCCTTTCATGCCCTTTCCTCTCTTCTTCCCTTTCTTTGCCTTTCTTCCTCTTTCCTTTCCTCCCCCTTCCTCTCTTCTCCTCTCTCTCCTCTATTCTTCTATTCCTTCTCTTCTCCTCTGCTCTCCTCTCTTCTCGCCTTATTTTATTAGTTTTTTATTCTGTTAAAATTGGCAGCTAGTTTGTCCTAAACCCAGAAGTTAAAATTTACTCCTATATTTGACTAAACACATGGTCTAATTTTTACTTTTTCCTTAAAGACACTATAGTAGAAGCACCAAAAACAACCTGTTTTCCATGTAATTCTCCTTTTATCTGCATCTTAAAGGATAAGATTTTATTTTTTTGCATTCCATATGCAGAGTCATATTCATCCTTAAAATGATTATCCATGGAAAGTGAGACCTGCCTCTACTTTATCACTGTTAGGAGGTTGTATTCCTTAACTGCTATTTGGAAGGCTAAAGATATTTAATTTATCTTTTCTTTCTAAATCATACCATTAAATGTTCCTTTTCTGAAAATTATAATAATATTTATAATTAGTTTTCATTTTATTTTTGTAGAAAAATGAAAGTTACTTTTCAAAAGAATCAGTATTAATTAAAGTATACTATTTTCAAACATTTTCTCTTCATGGCAAAGACTTATTTCCACTAACTTTAATATTTTGCAGTGGTTTTAATTAATTAGACATTTGGAAAATAAAGCTACAAAAGCAATAGGTCACAAACTACTCCTTAATCCATTGATTATTTTTTCCTTTGATGTATTACTATGGTATGTGTTGGAATTTTTGAGTGAGGTGATTTAGAAACAAAGCTTTCTAAATTACTGTTATAATATGTAAGTTTAACCCCCAAAAAGAATTTTTTGTTTTATTATGTAAAACCTATTAAACAGGCAATAGAATCCCTATCTCCCATGCCCAGATATTTATGTTATAGAAATTCACAGTTATTTAAATATTTATAAAATGAGAGTTGAGAGCAGCACTTTTGAAAAGCAGTTAATAATGAACAGACATCAAGGGAGCCATCATTATAACAGCAAAGTGCTTTGCAACTCCAATAACTTCACTGGTGCAGAAGCAGGCCATCAAATTTAATTAAAAGCAGTCAAAAATAAACTGAGAAATTGAATTGTAAAAGGCTGTCCTTTGCCAACAGCTGAAGGCAAAAAGAAAGAGAAGGAGGGCCTTGAAAGTAGTAATGAATTGATAAGCCCTACTGCCTGCAACTTGTAATTCGCTCTGTCAGATTTTAGTATCAGTTAAACTAGATTAATAGAGCAATCACTGATTCTCTATCTTAAATCCTTCTTCATACTCCTGTTATAGGCTCCCATGATAAATCGAAGCCTGAGTAGGTCAAAATTTTAATTCATTTCCCTGCTCACTCCCTTTTGAAAGAATACTGGCCTTTAACATTTTCTGGACACTAGCTGCCACCCTGAGATTTTTAAAAGCTGAAATAAATTTTAGTATTGACAGACTTTCTTTCAGAGAGACTCTACTTCATGTTTGATAGAAGTAGAAATCCCCAGAAATAGGATTTTATTGACATCTTTTTCTGCCACTAGGGGCTACCATAGTGAAATGAATGGATGATGGAGGAGGCTATAAATTTATTGCAGCTTTAAACACACAGATTAATGTGGATCTTCAGAAACAGTACCACAAGGACAAAAACAATTTACTCTCATTCATTTTATTTTTATAATAATGTTCTTTAATGAAGCTAAAGCCTCCCTGCTGTGACCTTATTATTATTTTCCCCAAGATCAGGGAGAAATAGATTTTTTTTTGAATTGCAAAAGAGCACATGAAACAGCAGGAATTTAGAAGCAGAAGATCAATTACTTTTGAGGGGGTAATAGAAAAATCAGAAAAGCTAACACAGTTCATGTAGACAGGAAGGTAAACCAACTTGTTGAAAAGCAATATAAAAATTATATGGAAATAAACAAAAACTTAGGTAAAAAAATTTTTTTATGTCTTTCAAACACTAACACATGCCAATTTTATTTTATTTTATTTTATTTTATTTTATTTTATTTTATTTTTTGCTTTTTGCTGAGGCAATTGAGGTTAAGTGACTTGCCCAGAGTCACATAGCTAGGGAATGTTAAGTGTCTGAGACAATATTTGAACTCAGGTCCTCCTGACTTAAGGACTGGTGCTCTATCCACTGTGCCACCTAGCTGCCCTGCACATGCCAATTTTAAAACTGGAAAAGCTTGAAGTGCTAGATTAGAAACAAAATCTGTTTCTAAGAAAATATAGGTAGATAATGAATAAGATTTCATATTTGCTTCAGATTTAAATTTAAAATGTTTTAAAGTAACATCTATGAAGACTTCATAAAATGGCTAATATTTCTGTATCTATGGAATTTAAGCACTCTTCCATGTAAATCCATATTTTAGGAGCCAAAATGATAAATTTCAACTGGAATAGGAAATGGCAGTTCCAAGAATTCTCAGCTTCCAAGTTGTCTGTCATTTAACAATCTCCAATCACTGTTTTACCAGCATATACAATTTTTATTCCTATTTGCTTATGCTAGGCAGGGTATTTTTTTCCTTCTCATTTGAATTAATACTGGGAGTCACATACACCAATAGGTATTTAGGAAATGTCAGTTATTTCATAAATATAATTCTTATAAATGACTTCTGTAATTCATTAGTCTTTTATTCATATCACAAAAATACACTACAACACTAACAAAAAGTTTTGTAAATGATCTAACAAGAGTCAAGTAGAATTGATGGACATCCTGGATGACCCTTGGAGAATTATGTAAAATTAAGAAGCCCAACGGAAAGCCTAGATAATGTTTGGTGGACTCTCTTTTTAAACCACAGATGATTTATGGGAGAATATGGCCAATTCACAGAAGATGAGAAGTTATGAGTTGCTTATGAACTGGATCCTTTGGAGTGATATATCACACTTCTAATTAAATAAATATTGAAAAATACTAAAATTAATTCAACTTTTAACCATAGCAATCAACAGATTCTATAATCTTGCTCTAAGCCACCTATTCTAATTTATTTCATACTAATCTGCTTTACATATTCTCTATTCCATCCAAAGATCATTCTTCAGCTATTATTTTTGTCCTGTTTGTTTCTCTCTATTTTTTGCTCATACTTTAAGACCTTAAAATAGATTCCTTTCCCCCTATTTCTTGTTAAACGTTTCTCCTTCCTAAAGATCCACTTAAGAGCAATTTAATTCCTGAAAAATTTCCTGATCTTCTTAGGAGAAAGTGTTTTCTTCCTCTTCAAATTCTATGTAACAAAATATCTATCTTTTCTTCTTTATAATACATTCTACCCTTTACCGTACATGATTTTATGCATGTATCTATCAATTAAATTGCAAATTCATTCAGGACAAGTCCTATTATTTCTCAGGTTTTAGACTTAAAACTAAGCATAGTACTTTGCTCATATTAGTTTTTAATCAGAATTTCTTCAATGTTAATCATTAATTAGCATTTATTAAGAACTTGTTTTCTGACAGGCACTGTGCTAAACACTGGCAATACAAAAAAATGATAAAAGATCATCACTGCTCTTAATGACAAAAAGATACTAGGGAAACCATATGGACATAGCTATGTACAAACAAACTATAGATAGGTAAATTAGAAATAATTAACAGAAGAAAGACACTAGAATTAACTAGGATCAGAAAAGGTTTCCTGTAGAAGGTTAGATGTTAGCTGGGACTTAAAGGAAGACAAGGAAGTCTGTAGATAGATACAAGGAAGAATGGAATTCCAGACACTGAGGAAATTTTTTGAAAATTTCTAGAGCTGTGAGAAATATCTTGTTCAAGAAAGAGAAAGGTGTCAAGAGGAATTTTGAGGAGATATGAAAAGGTTTAGAAGTTACCTCAGTTAGTAGAATATTGAGTTAATTGAAAGGTATAAAAGGATCACTTTGCAATGGAAAGGGGCCAGCAGAAGTTATATAATGTGAAATTTTAGGAGACCCAGCTTCCACAATTCCTTGATTTTCTCCAGTTTCATTCAACAAAACATGTAGAAATCAAGGCAGTAGTTAATGGATATGACAAAAGATTGGGGCTTGGGAGGATTATATTGGCAATTAGATAGTTATTTGGTTGGTTATTGATTATTATCCTTTGTTCTCATAGAGGATTCAAATGATATGGTCAAGTTACAATGTTTCTGACCATGGCTGTTCACACCAATGTGAACTGGGAATGCTGCAGCACAAGTCAGGCACAAATAGTCCATATAAACATTTGGGGTAAATTCTCTAATTTTGTGCATCTCATGTTTCTTTCTGCTTTGCTCATAGAATATAGCTCCTTCTCTGACAAGTGCATGCCATGCTGGGCTATTCTGTACCAGTGTCTCCCATGTCATGCAATAAACTCTAAATTCTTAAGAGGGACCTTGAAAGTGTGGTCACATTGCTTTTTTTGATCACCCTGTGAACACTTGCCTTGTGTGTATTCTGCATAAAAGTCTTTCTGACAAGCAGACATTTGGCATTAGAACAATGAGGGCAGACCAATAGAACTATGGCAATCAATAAAATAAAATGAAGATAAAGGATTAAGGACTCAAGTTCAGAGAAATGTGGAGGGAGAGAGACAGAGAGACAGAAACAGAGACAGACAGACACAGAGAGATATGAGTGACAGAGTGAAAGAGAGACAGACAGAGAGAGATAGAGTGTGAGGGGCAGGGAGAGAGAGGCAAAGAGAGAAAGAGAGAGAGAGACAGAGACAGAGAGACAGAGACAGAGAAATAGAGAGTGAAGAGTAGAATTGAAGTAGTTCACCAAGAGACTAAGATGGGTCAGGGAGGAGCTGAAAGATGTGTTGTCTTGGTAAAGAAATAAGAAGTCATGGAATAGAGATCAGTTTGTGGAAGAATAGGATTTGAGGATGCAGGGGAGAGGAAGAGGAACAATGAAAATAAACTATGATCAGATAAAGGAATTCAAGAATTCATGAACTGATGCAAAGTGAAGTAAGAAGGAACAGGAGAACAATGTTATTAGAAGAAATAACTTTGAAAGATTTAAAGAAGATTGATCAATGCAATGATCAATAACAATGAGCTATTTACCTCCTGATAGAGAAGTTATGGATTCACAATGCAGCATGAGGCATATATTTTTGAACATGAACAATGTGAGGATTTATTTTTCTTTGCTATTCACATTTGTTATAAAAATATATTTTAAATAAGAGAGTGTCATCAAGAATCATAAGTAATAGAGATAACTAGAAGTGTTCCCAATAAGATCAGGTGTGAAACAAGGTTAGCCCCTTATCACCATTGTTATTCAATATTGTATTAGAAATGTTAATTATAGCAAAAAGAGAAGAAAAATAAATTAAAGGAACTAGATTGGGTGATGATGAGGAAATGAAAATTATCATTCTTTGAAGATGATATTATGGTATACTTAGAGAATTCTAGAGAATCAACTATTCTGGAAACAATAATATTAGCAAAATTACAGGATGCAAAATAAATCCACATAAATAATCAGCATTTCTATATTTTACCAACAAAATCCAGCAGCAAGAGATACAAAGAGAAATTTCATTTAAAATAACAGTAGATAATATAACATATTTGGGAGTCTACCTGTCAAGACAAAGTTAGGAACTATATGAACACAATTATAAAACACTTTCCACACAAATAAAGCTAGATCTAAACAATTGGAAGAATATCAAGTGCTCATGGGTTGGCAGAGCTAATATAATAAAAATGATAATTCTACCTAAATTAATCTACCTATTCTGTGCTATACCAATCAGACTTCCAAGAAATTATTTTGCAGAGCTAGAAATAATAAAAATAAAGTTCATCTGGAAGAACAAAAAGTCAAGAATTTCAAGGGAATTAATGAAAAAATGCAAATTAAGCTGGCATAGTTGTACCAGACCTAAAAATATATTTTAAAGCAGTAGTCATCAAAATCATTTGATACTGGCTAAGAAATAGAGTATTTGATCAGTGGAATAGATTAAGCTTACAAGAAACAATAATTGTCATTGATTATGGTAATCTAGTGTTTGATAAACCCACAGACTTTACTTTCTGTGATAAGAATGCACTATTTGACAAACATTGCTGGAAAAACTTCAAATTAATATGACAGAAATGAGTCACTGCCCCAACATCTAACCTCTATACCAAGATAAGGTCAAAAGGAATTCATGATTTAGCTCTAAAGAGTGATACTGTAAGCAAATTAGCAGAACAAGGGATAGTCTATCTTTTAGATCTTTGGAGAAGGAAGGAATTTATAGCCAAAGAACTAGAGAACTTTATTAAATCAAAAATGGATAATTTTGATTGTATTAAATTTAAAAGATTTTGTACAAACAAAACAAATGCAGCCTAGACCAAAAGGGAAGCAGAAAACTGGGAGAGGGATTTTATATCCAAGGGTTCTGATAGAGACTTCATTTCTAAAATATATTGACTCAAATATGTATATAAGAATTCATGCCATTCTCCAATTTGATAAAGGGTCAAAGGATATGAATAGACAATTTTTTGATGAAGAAATTAAAATCATTTCTAGTCATAAGAAAAAGTGCTTTAATTCAAGAAATGCAACTTAAGACAACTCTGAAGTACCACTACATATCTCTCAGCTTGGCTAAGATGACAGGAAAATTGAATGGTAAATGTTGGAGGGGATGTGGGAAAACTGGGACACTAATACATTATTGGTGGAGTTGTGAACTGATCCAATTATTCTGGAGAGCAATTCTGAACTATGAGCAAAGGACTATTGAACTGTGCATACCCTTTTATCCAGCAGATCTCTACTGGATCTGTACCCCAAAGAGATCATAAAAAAGTAGAAAGTTCCCATGTGTGCAAAGATATTTTTAGCAGCCTTTTTTCTAGTGGCAAAGAACTGGAATTTGAATGGATTCCCATCAGTTGGGGAATGGGTGAATAAATTATGGTATATGGATATTATGGAATATTATTGTTCTATAAAAATGATTATCAAGAGGATTTCAGAAAGGCCTGAAGAGACAGATGAACTAATACTAAGTGAATTGGGTAAAACCGAACACTGTACACAGCAGCAACAAGATTATGTGGTGAGCAACTCTGATAGACATAGCTCTTTTCAACAGAGAGGTGATTCAGGTCAATTCCAATAGACTGGTGATGGAGAGAACCATCTGCAACCAGGAGGACTGTGAAGACTTACTGTGGATCACAATATACTAATTTCACCTTTTTTTTGTTGTTTGCTTTATCTGATTTTTCTTGTGCAGCATGATAAATGTGGAAATTACATGTTTAACATATATTGGATTACTTGCTTCTAGGAAAGGGAGTGGGGGGAAGGAAGGAAGAAAAATTTTGAATACAGTGTTTTGCAAGAGTGAATTTTGAAGACTTTGCTTATATTTTGAAAGTAAAAAGCTATATTTAAATAGATAAGAGCAGACGCTCCTGACCTTTCCCACCCAGGGCTGATCTAACCAGCTGCAAACAGCAGCAACAGAAGCTGCTGCAACAAAGTTACAAACTTGGAAGCCCGCTTCCACACAGTTATGGAGAAAAACTCTTTAAAACAGACTTCTTTTGCCATGAACATGAACTCTCCTGACAAGCAAGAGACAGTGTGTGTGTTTGGAACAGGAGACTTTGGAAGATCACTAGGTAATAAGATGTTCCAATGTGGTTACTCTGTGGTCTTTGGAAGCCGAAATCCTGAGCTGTCCAGTCTAAACCACAAAGGAATTGAAATCTTGAGCTATGCAGAAGGTGCCCAGAGTTCTGATATTATAATTATAGCAATCCACAGAGATCATTATAATTTTCTTACAGAGTTAGCAGAGAAACTCCAAGGAAAAATATTGGTAGACATCAGCAACAACCTTAAAATTAATTAGTATCCTCAATCCAATGCTGAATATCTTGCTGAATTGGTACCAAGAGCCACAGTTGTGAAAGCATTTAATACAATATTAGCCTGGGCTTTCCAATCAGGTAACTTGGATGCAAGAGGCAGGTATTTATATGTGGAGATGACAAGGAATCCAAGCAGAGAGTGATGAACATTGGCTGTACCCTTGGTCTTACTCCACTGGCAAGGCAGCCAAAGAAATTGAAAACTATCCTCTGCAGCTCTTTCCAATGTGGAAGTTCCCTCTATACATCTCTGGGGCCTTACCTATTTTCTATTTTATTTACTGTGTTTTAAGATAAATCATCCACCCCTATGTTTATGGGAAAAAAAGACTATACATATTTCTTGGCCATTTCTATTCCAAATTGTATCTTCCCAGGAATAGCTCTCACTCTGCTTGCCCTGGTTTACCTCCCTGGCATCATTGCAGCCATTCTGCAGTTGTACCAGGGCACCAAATATAGTCATTTCCCAAACTGGCTTGACCACTGGATACTTTGCAGAAAACAATTTGGACTTTTGGCATTGGCTTTTACTTTTCTCCATGTCCTGTACACACTTGTGATACCCATCTGCTATCATGTGAGATGGAAGTTGGACAACAAAGTGATTAATCAGATAAAATCCAAAAAGACCGATCCTTTTATCACAAGCAGTGCCTGGCTCCGTGATTCTTACTTAGCCCTGGGCATACTGGGAATTTTTTTATTTGTCCTTTTGGGAATCACTTCCTTGCCATCAGTCAGCAACCTGGTCAATTAGAGAGAATTTTGATTTATCCAGTCCAAACTTGGTTACCTGATGCAGGTCTTATGTACAGCACACACATTAGCATATGGTGGAAACAAATTCCTCAGCCCTTCGATTCTCAGATGGTATCTTCCTTCAGTGTATGTGATAAGCCTCATCACCCCCTGTACAGTGCTGATTCTGAAGTCCATCCTGGTGATGCCATGTTTTGATTGACCCCTTACACAGATCCGGCAAGGCTGGGAAAGAAACCCCAAAGTCTCTAAGAAGGTCCAGTTAGGAAATGGCAACACTTCGGTGTGATGGAGCTAACAACCAATTTGCTATGTCATTTTCTCCTAGCAGTGGACTATGAGTATGCTCTTCTTCCCTAAGCCTTCCCCTTCCTTTCAAGGTAGGGGAGGACTTTCGGCTAGGTAGGCCCCAAGAAAACCGATGCACATTTGGTTTGGAAGAAGATCCACTCTTCCTTAAACTTTGATGTCAGGATATACAAGAAGTTTGTACGCGTGCGCTCTCTCTCTCTTGCTGTCTTTTGCTCTTGCTCTCTCTAGTTGTAAATTCAATGTGACAGAACCATCCCACTTACCTCAAAGGTTCCACAATTTCACTGGGCAATAAAGGAGGATCCCTTTATTGGGCTATTTAGTGACCTCTACTCTTTCCATCCTACCCACTTCAATATCTTGACAATCTCCATAAGTTTCTACAGGAAAAAATCTAAACATCTATTGGATCTATAGTCTTATCTGGGACACTCATTATCTATCACTAAATCCCTGATAACTTGATAAAACCTGGCAAAACTTGTGCTCAGATAGCTTAGCTTTTTAAAATCTAATTATTACTTGAATTAGAAACACTGAAGGAAAGCCTTCATAAAAAAACAGATTCCCTCGTGTATGTACTACATCATAGAGGGAGAAAAAAAAATCTACTGCAATGGAGGGGGCTAGAAGAAGAAAATCTTCAACTTTCTACTTTCCCCCTCAAAAAGAGCTAAGGTCTAGCCAGAAAACAATGTCTTTCATGCATCACATGTTTCATTATTTGCATGTGTCCAAATGTCACTCGGGGCTGACTACATGTAATTAATTTATCTAGTTGCCATAATTCAAGATTCATCTTTTTTTTTTTTGTAAAAAATGAAATATAATAATTAAACACTGGTAGACCTAACAACTGGGTATTGGTTGAAGGAACAGTAGGTGTTTAACCATACAAAAGAAAAAAAAAAACAGGTGGGAAATGAGCCTTCAAGTTTTTGAAGAGCTAGCATGCAGAAAAGGAATTATAGATATGTTCTTGTCTCCCAAAAGCAGAGGGTAAAAAAGTAGGAGCAATGGAGGGGTGTAATGGTTAAATTTTTTTTAAATAATTATTTTTAGGGAGGCAAAGGGAAACACTTTAAAGTACATTATTAACAATTTTCATCATTTTCTTAAGTTTGAAATAAAACAATAAATCAAAGTATGATTTGTGATTTTTCCACTTTCTGAAATATAAGTACTTATTGCTAAAATTTGAATGACCAGTTAGTCAGTCAAAGCCTGAGCCAACATATCTCTGGAACAATGGGTAGAAGGTACAAAGGGACAAACTGATTTGTTGTCAAGGGAAACTCCTTAATAAGGAAACTATCATTATTCTTCCAATTAAAGGTCATCTTCTACAAGCTGGATAACTGCTTAGAAGGCTTTGATGTGTCTTTATTTCTCATTATATCGCAGCAGACTTCAATGATTACTATAGAGTATGCCGTACCTAAACCTTCCTCTTCCAATCAGGACAGGGGAGGATTTTTATTTTATTTTATTTTTTAATTTTTATTATTTATTTTTTTATTAAAGCTTTTTATTTGTATAACTTATGTAAGCGTAGTTCCCCAGCATTGATCTTTACAAAGCTTTCCATTACAAATTTTACCCCCAGTCCCCTCCCCTCCCCTAGATGGCAGGAAGTCCACTACATATTAATAATGTTGCAATACTTGACAAGTTGTGCAAGAAAAAATCCTATCTACAAGAAAAAAAAAAAGAAAATCAGAGAAAGGAAACACAATGCAAGCAACCCTCAATAGAGAGCATGAAAATGTTATGTTGTGGTCCATATTTCATATCCCACTCTCTGGGTGTATATGGTCTTCTTCAGTGAACAATTGAAACTGTTTTGAGACAATTCTTTGTTGCAGAATTAATCATCATGTAATATTGTTGTTGCTGTGTATAATGATCTCCTGGTTCTGCTCGTTTCACTTAGCATCAGTTCATGCAAGTCTCTCCAGGCCTCTCTGAAATCCTCCTGCTGGTCGTTTCTTACAGAGCAATAATATTCCATAACATTCATATACCACAATTTATTCAGCCACTCTCCAATTGATGGCATCCATTCAGTTTCCAGTTTCTAGTCACTACAAAAAGGGCTGCCACAAACATTCTTGCACATGTGGGTCCCTTTCCCTCCGCTAAGATTTCTTTGGGATATAGGCCCAATAGAAACACTGCTGGGTCAAAGGGTATACACAGTTTGATAACTTTTTGAACATAACTCCAAATTGCTCTCCAGAATGGCTGGATCAGTTCACAGTTCCACCAATAATGTATCACTGTCCCAGTTTTTCCACATCCCCTCCAACATTCATCGTTATCTTTTCCTGTCATTTTAGCCAATCTGACAGGTGTGGAGTGGTACCTCAGAGTTGTCTTAATTTGCATTTCTCTGATCAATAGAGATTTGGAGCAACTTTTCATATGACAATATGGTTTTAATTTCATCATCTGAAAATTGTCTGTTCATATCCCTTGACCACTTACCTATTGAAGAGTGGCTTGAATTCTTATATATGAGACAATTCTCTATATATTTGAAAAATGAGGTCTTTAGCAGAACCATTAAATGTAAAGATGATTTCCCAATTTGATGCTTCCCTCCTAATCTTGTCTGCATTAGTTTTATTTGTACAGAAACTTTTTAACTTAATATAATCAAAATTATCTATCTGGTGTTCAATTAAGAGTTCCAGATCTTCTTTGGACATAAATTTATTCCATCTCCACAAGTCTGAGAGGTAAACTATACTACGTTCCTCTAATTTGCTTACAATATCACTCTTTATATCTAGATCATGAACCCATTTAGATCTTATCTTGGTATGTGGTGTTAGGTATGGGTCAAGCCCTAATTACTTCCACACTAGTTTCCAATTTTCCTAGCAGTTTTTTGCCGAATCGTGAGTACTTATCCCAAAACTGGGGTCTTTGGGTTTATCAAACACTAAATTGTTAAAGTTATTGCCTAGATTATCCTGATAACCTATCCTTTGCCACTGATCGACTGCTCTATTTCTTAGCCAGTACCAAATGGTTTTGATGACATCTGCTTTATAATATAGTTTTAGATCTGGTACAGCAAGGCCACCTTCATCTGTCTTTTTTTTTTTCATTAATTCCCTTGAAATCCTTGACCTTTTGTTCTTCCAAATGAACTTTGCTACTATTTTTTCTAGATCTGTAAAATAATTTCTTGAGAGTTTGATTGGTATGGCATTAAATAAGTAGATTAGTTTGGGTAGTATTGTCATTTTTATTATATTCGCTCTGCCTACCCATGAGCACTTAATGTTTTTTCCAATTGATTAGGTCTGATTTTATTTGTGTGGAAAGTGTTTTGTAGTATAGTTCGTATAGTTTCTGACTTTTTCTTGGCAGATAG
>JAJPUD010026338.1:0-12144 GCA_023553655.1 Myrmecobius fasciatus
ATACCATACTTCTACTTCTAGGGAAAGTTCTAGCTATAATTCCATGGTCAGAGTGACAGATATGTTACTTAATAGGTGTGTGCACCTGAGCCATGGAATTATAGCTAGAACTTTCCCTAGAAGTAGAAGTATGGTATACATATACCTCTGCCACTCTGTATCTAGAGAGCTTTCCAGCTAACTACAGTAAGCATCACCTGGAACTTCCCTATGGCCACTGGAGTAAATTTAAAATTATTTTGCCTGAATCCATACTGGGGCCTGAAGCTTGGAAGCCCAATCCAAATGGGAGTGACCAGACAATGACAAAAATTACACTGCTCAGAACTTACTCTAATTTTTCAGCTCCTATGTTTGAACTTCTCAGCCATACTCAGTACTCAGCAAACATAGGCCAGACCACCAGAAGACCAGAAAATACAGGCTATGATCATATAATTCCCTAACATTCTTTCCAGAAATTCCTGACCTTGGCTCTCATACAAAGCGGTTATTCAGAAATTGACTTGTACAATTAAAAAATTTTAAAAAAATCCACTGATGAAGAGCTCATAAGACTAATACTGTTGATGACACATACCTCAAAGAGGTAAATAATTCCAAAACATCTGCAAGTAAAGCCTCAAGAAAAAACACTGAATGGACACAAGGTCAACAAGAATCCTTAAAAGAAATGAAGGAAGAACTTTTTGAAAAGAGTGCAAAATTGTATTACAAAAAATAGTTCTAGGGAAAAAGTTAGAACATAGAACTTTGGAAGAAGTTTTGAAAAAAGAATTAGTAGCTTAATACAAGAAGTCCAAGGAGATGAGAGAAATATTTATTAATATCCAATAATTTGAGGAGATTCAGAGTTCCTCTTTTTTTGAAATATTCTTTCAAAAGCTCAGTCTCTCCAGGATGTTGCTGATAATGAGACTGCCTAAACTTCCTTAACAATCTTAGTCAGACAACATCCAGGTGGGAAGCCATTGGGCCACATTCACGTTTGGGTATATTCTTTGACTAGATTGTCCAAGACTGGGAGTAACTTAGAAGGAAAAGACAATCAAAGTTCATTAAAACAGGTCCATCCTCTCTCTTGAATATTCATTCTCTCATTGCTTGTTACCCAATCATAATTGATTGCCACCCTCTGGAGCATTCACCTTTCTAAATGCATATAAACTGTGAGACTCCTCCATGAAAATCTTTGTCCTTCAAGACTGTCAGAACTCTTTCATTAAAAATGATGACATTATGAACAAAATAGTGAAATTACTCAGAACTCCTGCATCTCAAGTTTTTAAAATGCTACACATTGGAGAATCAGCAAGGTATTTTTTTTTTTTTTTTTTGGGAAAGAGCAGGATCTGGCTTAAGGTCTTTCATGATCCTACCTTGGTTTTGAGTGTTTACTGGGGAAATTTTCTCATCTATGAAGAGGACTTTTCATGAGAAAAACCTGTGTACAGCATAATGGGACAGGTACAAAATTCAGGATATCCTTGATTTCAACTTATGAAAGTCCAACTGATTTGATGTGAAACAGCAAGGAAACCCTAATCACACTTGTCTGCTTTTTAGATCATACATCGGAAGAAATAATCTTCTCTAGGATCTACAGGTTGGGAATGAATCCTCACAAATAACATGAATTTTTACTTTTCTCTAGGTACCTCTGCCTTTGGTGAGAATTTTTCTTCCCAAGATACCACTCTCATGAAATCAGAAGATATCCTGCTGAACATTGCCTTCTTCTCCCAGATAGGAATTGGGGTTCTAGGGAATTCCTTCCTTATTTGTCTCTTCAGTTTTGTCTTTTTTGATGGACATAAAATGAGATCTATAGACACTATTATCCCCCAATTGTCCTTAGCTAACTGCTTGGTGCTTCTGTTTAAGGGAATCCCTACAACAATGACAACTTTGGGCATGAGGTATTTCCTTGATGAAATTGGTTGTAAAATTGTTTTGTACCTTCACAGAGTAGGTCACGCACTTTCCCTTAGCATGACTTGCCTTTTGAGTTGCTTTCAGGCCATTAGCATCAACCCCAGCAACTCCAAGTGGGCCAAGGTTAAAGCCAGAGCCCCAAAGTACCTCATAAGTTCCTGTTTCTACTTTTGGAGTTTTCACCTACTTTTTTATAGCTATATTCCATCACAGATTCAAGGATTAAGGCACAGGAGAAACATCACTGAGATTCAGGATCTGGGATATTGCCCTTATAAGCTTGCTTCAGGATTTCAAGCCTCTTTATGTTCAATCATTCTCTCCTTTCCTGATGCTGTGTATGTGGTATGTATGGTCTCTGCCAGTGGCTACATGGTGTTTGTTTTATACAGACATCACAAGAAAATCCAGCAACTTCACATAACCTGCCTGTCTCCCAGAGCCTCCCCTGAGACCAGGGCCACCAAAGCTATCCTACTGCTAGTGAGCACTTTTGTTTCCTCCTACTCACTCAGCTGCATCCTGACAGTATATATGTCAGCTGTAAAGTCCCCATCCTGGTTGTTCCACACCTCTGCTTTCCTGACTGCATGTTTCCCAGTTGTGAGCCCTTATATCCTGATCTGCACTGACTCACAAGTTCCCAGGTACCTCTATGCTCTTTGTGGCAGGAAAACCCTAAATTCTGATCTTGATAAATAGATTGATTTTCTCCACCTAGGATGATTCCAAGAAACAATCAGAAAGGAGGAGGTCTCAAATCAAATGAGACCTAAATAATCCTTTGTACCATTTCTCAGAAGCAATATTATCTTAAGAGTATTGATAATAGGAGTCAGAGATTAAAGAGAACTTGATGATTCTAAATATTACTATTCTTGTAGTTTAGTTCATATAGTTCCTGACTTTCCCTTGGCAGATAGATTCCCAAATATTTTATACTATCAACAGTTACTTTGAATGGAATTTCTTTTTGTATCTCTTGCTGCTGAACTTTTTTGGTAATATATAAAAATGCTGTTGATTTATGTGGATTTATTTTGTATCCTGCAACTTTGCTAAAGTTGTGAATTGTTTCTAGTAGTTTTTTAGTTAATTCTCTAGAGTTCTCTAAGTATACCATCATGTCATCTGCAAAGAGTGATAATTTGGTGTCCTCATTACCTACTCTAATTCCTTTAATCTCTTTTTCTTCTTTTACTGCCAAAGCAAACATTTCTAAGACAATATTAAATAATAATGGTGATAGTGGACAGCCTTGTTTCACTCCTGATCTTATTGGGAATTGTTCTAGTTTGACTCCATTACATATGATGCTTGCTGATGGTTTTAAGTAGATACTACTAATCATTTTAAGGAAAAGCCCATTTATTCCTATACTCTCCAGTGTTTTTAATAGGAATGGGTGTTGGATTTTATCAAAGGCTTTTTCATCTATTGAGATAATCATATGGTTTTTGTTAGTTTGGTTATTAATATAATTAATTATGCTAATAGTTTTCCTAATATTGAACCAGCCCTGCATTCCTGGTATAAATCCTACTTGGTCATGGTGTATTATCCTGTGGATAACTTTCTGCAATCTCATTGCCAATATCTTATTTAAAATTTTTGCATCAATATTCATTAGGGAAATTGGTCTATAGTTTTCCTTCTCTGTTTTCACCCTGCCTGGTTTAGCTATCAGCACCATGTCTGTGTCATAGAAGGAATTTGGTAGTACATCTTCTTTCCCTATTTTTTCAAATAGTTTATATAATATTGGAATAAATTGTTCTTTGAATGTTTGGTAGAATTCACACATAAATCCATCTGGCCCTGGAGATTTTTTCTTAGGGAGTTGATTAATAGCTTGTTTTATTTCTTTTTCTAAAATGGGGCTATTTAAATAATTTATTTCCTCTTCTGTTAACCTGGGCAATCTATATTTTTGTAGATATTCCTCCATTTAGTTTACATTATCAAATTTATTGCCATAAAGTTGGGCAAAGTAACTTATTACTTTAATTATTAAATTATTACTTTAATTTCCTCTTCATTGGAGGAAAGTTCTCCCTCATCATTTTTGAGACTAACAATTTGCTTTTCCTCTTTCCTTTTTCTAATCAAATTAACTAAAGGCTTATCTATTTTGTTGGTTTTTTCATAAAACCAACTCTTAGTTTCATTTATTAATTCAATAGTTTTCTTATTTTCAATTTTATTAATCTCCCCTTTTATTTTCAGAATTTCCAATTTTGTATTTAATTGTAGGTTTTTAATTTGATCTTTTTCTAGCTTTTTTAATTGTAAGCCCAATTCATTGATCTTCTCTTTCTCTATTTTATGCAAGTAAGCATCAAGAGATATAAAATTACCCCTTATAACTGCTTTGGCCGTATCCCACAAATTTTGGTATGTTGTCTCATTATTGTTGTTCTCCTGGATGAAATTATCGATTGTGTCTATAATTTGCTCTTTCACCCATTCATTCTTCAGGATTAGATTATTTAATTTCCAATAACTTGCGGTCTGTTTTCTTCTGGCCCTATATTACATGTGAGTTTTATTGCATCATGATCTCAAAAGGATGCATTTACTATTTTTGCCTTTCTGCATTTGATTTTGAGTTTTTTATGCCCTATGGCATGATCAATTTTCACATAAGTTCCATGAACCCTTGAGAAAAAAGTATACTCCCTTCTATCGTCATTCAATTTCCTCCAGAGATCTATCATACCTAACTTTTTCTAACCTTTTGTTTACCTCCCTAACTTCTTTCTTATTTATTTTGTGGTTTGATTTATTTAGTTCTGAGAGAGCAAGGTTGAGATCTCCCACTAGTATAATTTTTCTGTCTATTTCTCCTTGCATGTCTTTTAGTTTCTCCTCTAGGAATTTGGATGCTAAGCCACTTGGTGCATATATGTTTAGTATTGATACTGCTTCATTGTCTATGATACCCTTTAGTAAAATATAGTTTCCTTCCTTATCTCTTTTAATTAGATCTATTTTTGGTTTTACTTGATCTGAGATAAGGATTGCTACCCCTGCTTTTTTTTTCTTCACCTGAAGCATAAAAGATTCTGCTCCAGCCCTTTACCTTCACTCTGAATGTATCTCTATGTTTTAGATGTGTTTCTTGTAAACAACATATTGTAGGTTTCTGGCTTTTAATCTGGTCTGCTATCCACTTCCCTTTTATGGGAGAGCTCATCCCATTCACATTCACAGTTAAAATAACTATATCTGTATTTCCTGCCATCTTATTAACCCAGAGTTATGATTTTCTCTTCCCTTTCCCCTTTCTCCCTTCCCCCCTCCCCAGTATTTTATTTTTGATGACCACCTCCCTCTAACAGTCCTCCCCCCTTTCGAACCCCTCCCTCTTTTTTTACACCTTTCCCCTAATCTTTCTATTAGTCTATCCCTTTCTTTTCCTCCTTTCCCTCTTACTTTCCTATAAGGAGGGTCAAGTTTTTCTTTGAAGCCAAATGTGTCGGATATACTCTCTTAGAGCCCAATCTAATGAGAATAAGATTTACACAATACCCATCTCCCTCCCTTCTTTCTTTCAATTATATTAGATTTTCTATGTCTCTTCATGAGATTTTGCCTTATTTTACCTCCTTTTTTTTTTTACTTTATTTTGCCTCCTTTCCCCTTTTCTCAGTATGATATCCGTTCCACCTCTAATTTCTTTTCCATTATTATCAAAGTAAAATCGAATTATACCCCCATTCTTTAAGTATACCCATAGTAGAAATATAGTTCTCAAGAGTTCTTTCCTTTTTACCTTTTTATGCTTTTCTTGAGTTCTGTATTTGGAGGTCAATTTTTTTTTGTTTAGATCTGGTCTTTTCATTAGAAATAGGTGAAATTCTCCTGTATCATTGAATGAACATCTTCTTCCCTGGAAGATGATGCTCATTCTAGCTGGGTAGCTTATTCTTGGCTGTAATCCAAGTTCTTTTGCCTTTCGGAATATCTGATTCCAGGCCCTTTGATCCTTTAATGTGGAAGCTGACAGATCTTGTATAATTCTAATTACAGTTCCTCAGTATTTGAACTGTTTCTTTCTAGCTGCTTGGAATATCCTTTCCTTGGTGCGATAGTCCTGAAATTTGGCCACAATATTCCTTGGGGTTTTAATTTTGGGGTCTCTTTCAGAAGGTGATCAGTGAATTCTTTCAATGCCAATTTTGCCTTCTTATTCTAAAATATCAGGGCAATTTTCTTTCATGATTTCCTGGAAGATAGCATCAAGGTTCTTTTATTCATCGTGGCTTTCAGGGAGTCCGATAATCCTTAGATTATCTTTCCTGGATCTGTTTTCCAAGTCAGTTTTTTTTCTAGTAGATATTTCATATTTTCTTCTATTTTTTCATTTTTTTTTGTTTTTGTTTGACTGATTCTTTTTTTTTATTTGTATAACATATGTGTGGGTAATTCCTCAACATTAACCCTTACAAAGCTTTCTGTTACAAATTTTTCCCCCCAACTCCCCACCCCTCCCCTAGATGGCAGGATATCCACTACATGTTAATTATGTTAAAATACTAGACAAATCGAATATATGTATACATATTTCCAAACTTATCATTGTTGTGCAAGAAAAATCTTATCTACACAAAAGGCATATCAGATAAAGGAAACACAATGTAAGCAAACATCAATCAAGAGTATGAGAATGTTATGTTGTGGTCAACATTTCATATCCCTCTCTCTGGGTGTATATGACTTTCTTCAGTGAACAACTGGAAGTGGTTTGAAACATTTCATTGTTGAAGAGAGCCATGTTCATCAGAATTGATCGTTATATAGTATTGTTGTTGCTGTGTATAATGATCTCTTGGTTCTGCTCATTTCACTCAGCATAAGTTCATGTAAGTCTCTCCAGGCCTCTCTGAAATCGTCCTGCTGGTCATTTCTTACAGAACAATATCCCATAGTATTCATATACCATAATTTATTCAGCCATTCTCCAATCGAAGGGCATCTATTCAGTTTCCAGTTTCTAGCCATTACAAAAAGGGCTGCCACAAACATTCTTGCACATGTGGTGCCCTTTCCTTCCTTTATGATCTCTTTGGGATACAAGCCCAACAGAAATGCTGCTAGTGTTTGACTGATTCTTGAAGTCTTATTGAGTCATTCACTTCTATTTGTTCAATTTTAATTTTTAAGGTATTATTTCCTTCAGTTATCTTTTTTAGCTCCTCTTGTAACTGGCCTATTGAATTTTTTGGTTCATTGCATTCTTTTTCCATTTTTCCAATTTTATTTTTTCAGTGAATTGTTGTCTTTTTCCAATTCACCATTTTTATTTTCCAGTGAGTTGGTGACTTTTTCTAATTGAACAATTTTGTTTTTCATTGAATTGTTATCTTTTTCCAATTCACCATTTTTATTTTCCAGTAAATTGGTGATTTTTTCCATTTAACCAGTCTTGTTTTCCAGTTTTTCACATCTGTGTTGCAGGGCGTTATTTTCTTCTTGCACTAATCTCAATTCATTTCCCCATTTTTCTTCTGCTTCTCTTTTGAGATTCTTTATGCAATCTTCCAGGTAAGCCTTCTGAAAAGGGGGCTAGCTCATGCCTATCTTTGTGGCTTCCTCTGAGATTGCATTCCCTTTATGAACCTCAGAATCTGGGGTCTGCCCTTGTTTCTCTCCATAAAAGCTAGATAGATAAATAAATAAACCTCTGGTTATTTTGATCAGAAAAAAGAAAGGAAAAAAATCAAATCACCAGCAATAAAAATGAAATGGGTGAATTTACCACAAATGAAAAAGAAGCTAATGCAATAATTAGGAATTATTTTGCCAAACACTATGGAGCAAATCTGACACTCTAACAAAAAAGAATGTATAGTTACCAAAATGTAAATTGTTCAGGTTAACAGAAGAGGACATCAAATACTCAGTTTCATTTTAGAGAAAGAAATTGAACAATGTATTAATGAGCTCCCTGGGAAAAATCTCCAGGGCCCGATGGATTTACAAGTGAATTATACTAAATATTTAAAGAGCAACTATTCCAATGCTCACTAAGCCATTTGGGAAAAAATAGGTAAAGAAAGAGTATTGCCAAATTCCTCCTATGACTCAAATATGCCACTGATAGCTAAATTAGGAAGGGCGAAAACAGAAAAAAAAATATAGACAAATCTCCCTAATGAATATTGGTCCAAAAATATAAATTAAATATTAGCAAAGAGATTGCAGCAATTTATCATCAGGATATAACACTATAATTAAGTGGGATTTATTCCAGGCATGCAAAGCTTGTTCATAATTGACCATATTAATAACAAAAATAACACAAATCAAACGATAATCTCAATAGATGCAGAAAAACCTTTATACAAAATGCAGCACTCATTCCTATTAAAAGCATTAGAGAGCATAGACATAGAGGCAGCTTTTAAAAAATAATATGTAATATCTATCTAAAACATATAGCAAGCACTATTTGTAATGGGGAGAAGCTGGGCACATTCACAGTAAGATCATTGGTAAAACAAGAATGCCCATTATCACCACTATTATTCAACATTGTACTAGAAATGTTGATTTTAGCAATAATAAATGAAAAAGAAATTAAAGAAATTATAAGAGGAAATGAGGAAAGAAAATGATGATTCTTTGCAGATGATATGATATACTTAGAAAATTCTAAAAAAATCATCCAAAAATCTACTGGAAACACTTCACAGCTTTAGCAAAGTTGCAGGATATAAAATAAACCAACATAAAGCATCAGCATTTCTACATATTACTAACAAAGCCCATCAGGAAGAGAGATAAAGAGGAATTCTACTTAAAATTGCTTTAGACAAAATAAAGTACTTGGGGGTCTACCTGCCAAGAGAAACCCAAGAATTATATGAACAAAATTACAAACCAGTTCTTATGTCAACAAAGTCAGATCTAAACAATTGGAAAAGTATCAGTTGTTCATGGATAGGCTCAGCTAAGATAAATAAAATAGCAATTTTGCCTAAATTGCCTACTTGTCCAGTACCATACAAATCAAACTGCCAAAATATTATTTTATAAAAGTAGAAAAATATTAACAAAATTCATCTGGAAAAACAAAAAGCAAACGTATCAAGGGAATTAATAAAAAAATACAAAGATGGTGCCTTACCAGGACCAAATCTAAAAATATAATATAAAACAGCAATCAACAAATACTTTTTGGTATTGGCTAAGAAATAGAGTGGTGCATTAATGGAATAGATTGGATACACAAGACACAATAATCTAGGTTTATAGCAGTCTAGTATTTGATAACCTTCTACCTTCAAACTCTAGCTTCTGGAATAAGAACTTAGTAGTTGGCAAATTTGCAGGGAATACTGGAAAATAATATGGCAGAAACTTGGCATAAACCTATATCTCACACCCCATACCAAAATAAGGTCAAAATGGATACATGATTTGGACATAAAAGAGGATACCATAAATAAATTAGGAGAACAAGGGATAATTTACCTATCAGATTTTGGAGAAGGGAGAAATTTATGGCCAAAGAACTACAGAACATTATTAAAGTCAGATTGGACAACTTGGATTATATTAAATAAAAAAGTTTTTGCCCAAAAAAGATAGAAACAAAATTTAAAGGGAATTACAAAGCTCAGAAAAATTTTTAGAGCAAGTATTTCTGATAAAGGTCTCCTTTTATAAAATATATCAAGAACTGTGTCAAATTTATAAGAATACAAGTCATTTCCCAATTGATCAATAGGAAAAGTATATGAAAAGATAATTTTCATATAAAGAATTTGAAGCTACCTCTAATTACAGAAAAAAATGCTCCAAATCACTATTGATTAAAGAAATGCAAATTAAAACACTCTGTGGTACTACTCCACATCTCTAAGGTGGGATAAAATGACAAAGATAATGATTAATGTTGGAGGGAATGTGGGAAAACTAGGGCATTGTTGGTGGAATTGCGAAATGATCCAACCATTCTGGAGAGCAATCTGGAACTATGCCCAAAGGGTTAAAATACAGTGCATACCCTTTGACCCAGTACTGCCATTATTGGGTTTGTATCCCAAGGAAATCATAAAGGAGGGAAAAAGATCCCCATGTCTAAAAATGTTTGTAGCAGCTCTTTTTGTGATAGTAAAGAATTGGAAAATGAATGGATGTATATCAATTGGGGAATGGCTGTACAATTTGTGGTATATGAAAACAATGGAATGATGTTGCTCTTTAAAAATGATCAACAAACTGATTATAAAAAACAAACTGATCAGGAAAGATTTATATGAAATGATACTGCGCAAAACAAGCAGAAACACGAATGCGTTGTATATAATAAAAGCAAGAGTGTGTGATGATGAAAGGCTTGGTTCTTCTTAGTAGTTCAGTGACTCAAAGCATTTCCAATAGACTTGGGATAGAAAATGCCACCTGCACCAAGAACAAAACTAAGGAGAATGAATGTAAATAAATCCATGCTATGTGCAATTTTTTCTGTTTTATTTAATCCCTCCTATGTTTTTTCTCTTTTATTCTGATTTTTCTCTCCAAACATGATTTATAAATCAATGAGTATTAAAAATAATTACAATTACTCCAATAAAAATTAAAAAAAAAACTGTCATTGTTGAATCTCTTCAAATTAGCCTTTAATATTGGCTCTTCTATGCAAAATTTTCTATTAAGTTCAGATTTGCTTTAGACAAAGGACAGAAAACCTATGAATTATTAAGTTTTTTGTGCTTGATATTATGATTAGTTTTGCTGGGTATAAAATGTTTTTGGCTGATGGCCTTGTTTTTTTGATTGAAGATATATAATATTTCAGGCACACCACTCTTTCACTATAGCTGCTGATAAGTCTTGTACAATTTGAATTGTAGGTCCAAAATATTTGAATTATAAGGATGTTTTTGGTCTCATAGAATTTTCTCTTTGGTTTGAGGTTTCAGCAAAAATATTCCTCTGTGTATTCATTCTAGGATCTTTGAGAGTTGTTTTTTTTTTCTTTTACTGAATAATAGCTTTTTATTTTCAAAATATATGCCAAGATAGTTTTTATATCCAGACCTGAAAAAATTTGTGTTCCAAATAGTTCTCCTTCCTTCCTACTACCCCTCCCGTAGATGGCAAGAAATCTAATATATGTTAAAAATGTGCAATTCTTCTATACATATTTCCACATTTATCTTTTTCTTCAATTTGTTTATTAAAGCTTTTTATTTACAGAACATATGTGTAATTTTTCTTCATTGACCTTTGTAAAACTTTCTGTTCTAATTTTTTCTCTTTTACCCCATCCCTTCCCCTAGATGGCAGATAGTCTAATACATGTTAAACATGTTAAAATAAATAAATAGATAAATCCAATATACACACACATATCTATTCAGTTATCTTGCAGCACAAGAAAGATCACATCTAGAAAGAAAAAGAAATAAAACCCTAAGAAGGAAAACAAAATGCAAGCAAACATCCACAGAAAGAGTTAAAATGCTATCTTATGGTCCATATTTAGTTCTCACTGGCCTCTTTCTGGATGTATATGGATTTCTTCAATGCTGAACAATAGGAACTGGTTTGAATCACCTCACTGTTGAAGAGAACCATGTCCATCAGAATTGATCAGCGTATAGTCTTGTTGTTGCCATGTATAATGATCTCCTGGTCCTGCTCATTTCACTCAGCATCAGTTCATACAGGTCTCTCCAGGCCTTTCTGAAATCATCTTGCTGATCGTTTCTTATAGAACAATTATATGCTATAACATTCATGTACCATAACTTATTCAAACATTCCCCAATTGATGGGCATCCACGCAGTTTCCAGTTCCTTGCCATTACAAAAAGGAATGCCACAAACATTTTTGAACATGTGGGTCCCTTCCCTCCTTTAAAATCTCTTTGGGATAAAGGTCCAGGAAAGACAGTGCTGGATCAAACTATGAAAGCTCTTTTAACATAGTTTAAATTGCTATCCAGAATGGTTGGATCAGTTCACAACTTAACCAACAAAGTATTTGTGTCCCAGTTTTTCCACAGCCTCTACAACAGTTATCATTATCTTTTCCTGTCATCTTAGTCAAACTGAAGGGGGTGTAGTGGTACCTAAGCATTGCTTTAATTTGCATTTTTTTATCAATAAGGATTTAGAGAATTTTTAATGTGCCTAGAAATGTTTTAATTTCTTCATCTGAAAATTGTCTGTTCATATCATTTGGCCATTTAT
>JAJPUD010026339.1:0-16608 GCA_023553655.1 Myrmecobius fasciatus
AAAAAAAAAAAGGCTGATGAAGATGGTCTTGCTGTACCAGATCTAAAACTATATTATACAGCAGCAGTCATCAAAACTATTTGGTACTGGCTGAGAAATAGAATAGTCAATCAGTGGCATAGGATAGGATCTCAGGACAAACTAGGCAATAATTATAGCAATTTAGTGTTTGATAAACCCAAAGACCCCAGCTTTTGGGATAAGTACTCAATATTTGACAAAAACTGCTGGGGAAATTGGAAACTAGTGTGGAAGAAATTAGGGCTTGACCCACATCTAACACCACATACCAAGATAAGATCTAAATGGGTTCATGATCTAGATATAAAGAGTGATATTGTAAGCAAATTAGAGGAATATCAGATAGTTTACCTCTCAGACCTGTGGAGATGGAATAAATTTATTTTCAAAGAACATCTGGAACTCTTAATTGAACACCAGATAGATAATTTTGACTATGGTAAGTTAAAAAGTTTTTGTAGAAACAAAACTAATGCAGACAAAATTAGGAGGGAAGCAACAAATTGGGAAGTCATCTTTACATTAAAAAGTTCTAATAAAGGCCTCATTTCTAAAATATATAAAAATTGTGTCATATTTATAAGAATTCAAGCCACTCTCCAATAGATAAATGTTCAAAGGATATGAACAGACAATTTTCAGATGAAGAAATTAAAACCATTTCTAGTCATATGAAAAGGTGCTCCAAATCACTATTTATCAGAGAACTGCAAATTAAGACAACTCTGAGGTACCACTACACACCTGTCAGATTGGCTAAGATGACAGGAAAAGATAATGACAATTGTTGGAGGGGATATGGGAAAGCTGAGATACTGATGCATTGTTGGTGGAAAAGTGAACAGATCCGGCCATTCTGGAGAGCAATTTGGAACTATGCTCAAAAAGTTATCAAACTGTGCATGCCCTTTGACCCAGCAGTGTTTCTCTTAGACCTATATCCCAAAGGGATCTTAAAGGAAAGGGACCCACATGTGCAAAAATGTTTGTGGCAGCCCTTTTTGTAGTGGCTAGAAACTCAAAACTGAATGGATGCCCATCAATTGGACAATGGCTCAATAAGTTATGGTATTTCAATGTTATGGAGTATTATTGTTCTGTAAGAAACGACCAGCAGGATGATTTCAGAGAGGCCTGGAGAGACTTGCATGAACTGATGCTAAGTGAAATGAGCAGAACCAGGAGATCATTATACACCGCAACAGCAATACTATATGATAATCAATTCTGATGGATGGCTCTCTTCAACAATGAAATGTTTCAAAGCAGCTCCAATTGTTCAGTAAAGAAGGCCATATACACCCAAAGTGAGGGACATGAGATATGGACTACAGCATATCATTTTTATGCTCTTATATTGATGATTGCTTTCATTGGGTTTCCTTAATCAGATCTTTTTTGTTCATGTAGAGACAATTGTTCTAGCATAGCAAGATAAGTATAGAAAAATGTATATATATATATATATATATTTGGCTTGTCACATATTTTAATATAATTAACATGTAGTCGACTTCCTGCCATCTAGGGGATCGGAGGGGAATAGGGGGGAAAATTTGTAACGGAAAGCTTTGTAATGGTCAATGTTGAAGAACTACGCATACATGTGTTATGGAAATAAAAAGCTTTAATTAAAAAAATAAGATTTCAGGGAATTTCAGTTCTATTTTGGAACCCTTATTCTCAAGTGTTAAGAGCTGAAATAATTGGCTAGTTTATACAGATCTAAGAAGGTCCATTAAGAATACATGCATAAGAGGCAGCTAAGTGGTACAGTGGATAAAAAACCAGACCTGAAGTCAGGAGGACCTAAGTTCAAATCTGTTTTCAGACACAACACTATACATAGATAAGTCTTTTTCTTATTTTGTATTTTGTTTTAAATAAAATATATGGATACATCATTAAAATTATATTATTGTGCTGTTGTGTTGTATTGTGTTGTAAAAAGTTGTATTATATGTTCTGACTAAATACCATATTTTTGTATATTATCATTATATTTTAAGGGTATGCATCACTGTCCATTGTTATATCATTTAATTTTCATAGCAATGTAAACCAAGAACTATGTTTTCCATTTTTAAAAAAATAGAAACGTAAATTCAGAAAATTCCTGTGACTTGATCAGTGCCTGACATCTTTATAAATATCAGGTCTGACCTGGTGATTGAAGTAATTTTTATTTTGTAAGCCTCCTGCTTTTATCTGGAATGGGCTGCATGTGTTAATAACATTAAGAGAAGTCGGATAGACTTCTTTAATGATTTAAAGATAGACTTTAATAACAAAAAAATGGCATGTCTTCTTAAAAAAATTTTTTATCCATACCATGCAGTCAATGAATTCTAGATAATACTCAAGAAAAAGAAAAAAAAATTCTTTTAGAGTTCTCAATATTTTTGGTCATAAACCTCTTCATCAGACTGGGGAAGCCTGTAGACTTTCTCAGAATAATGTTTTAGAGGCATAAATAAAATATATAGATTTTTTTTTTAGGAAAACCAATTATATTGAAATAAAAATGTTTTTTCAATCCTGATTCATTTACTCTAGAATACTGCTCTAGAAATTAGCCCAGTGCTTTGTTCATAGTTGGTACTTAACACATTTGCTAAATAAATGAATTAAAAGGAAGAAATATGATCAAAGAGGATTCGTGGATGAAGTGTTTTTTGAACTTTGCCTTGTGGGATGGAGAAAATTTCTATAAGTAGGGTTTAAAGGGCTAGCAAAGGATAGGTAGGGAGTAGAATGTTATATATTCTGTGATTTCATTTTCCAATGAATGTTTTTAGAAGCAGGTAGAGTCTGGAAGATCTGAGTTCAAATCCTGCCACAGAAAATTATTGTGCCATCTTAGGAAATTCATATAACTTCTTTTATAGCCTTAATTTTCTCATCTAAAAATGGATGTGATAATGACATTGACTTTAGAGGGTATATGTGATGATTAAAAAAATAACATGTGAATTCCTCTAAAATCTTAAAGCACTACATAAATAATTGCTATTACTATCATAAATGAAGCACATGAATTCCAAACCAGAGGATTTATACTTTAAAAAATAGTCAATGGGATCCTGATTAATATTTTTTAAAAGGAGTAACAGGATCAAAATGCTATTTCATGAGTATTTAGCTGTAAATGGATTACATTATGGATTGAAAGTGAGAAGCAATTAGGAATTTATTACAATGAACCACTTGCACTAGCATTGCTTATAATATTATCAACTAAGGTATAAAGGAAAAGGATGGATTTCTGGTATAAACCAGATTATTTGCAGGATTCGTCTTTCAAAACTAGGATATAGGTGAATCAATTCAAGGGTTGTCAATCTATCAATATTAACTGTGTAATTATTGAATACCCAAATTATTTCTGAGGGAAATCAGATAGAGAGAATCACAGTTGTGAATATGAGCCTGATTTAAATATCCACCTCTCAGGAAAAAATGGCTTATCTGATTTTTTTTTTTCAATATAAAAACATATTCCTACATTAGAGTGGAAATCAATTCAGATTAGATGAGAATAATGTAAACTACTATATTTTAAATGTTTCTAAAATTATGGAGGATATTAATGGCATTTCTTGCTGATATTGTGAAGATGATTTTGAGGTTATTTCCTTCCTATTTCTTTCTAATGCTTCTGAGTATAATAATTCACTTAGCTCTTAGAAATGTTGGATTGATAGTTCTAGAATTTGAAAGCTTGAAGTCAACTCAGGGACTATATATCTCTATCTATCTATCTATCTATATCTCCCTCAATTTTTGTAAGGTATAAATCTGAAGTCAAGAAATTATTTTTCAAAGGTTACCCATGATTTAGAGTAGATTAAAAATGATATTCTTTAACTAAAAATCCAGAGTTCTTTCCTCTGTACAATATTGTATATTCTTTGATTATACCTTTAACTTTTTTTGCTGGTGTCTCATATACTTCCTTCTTCCTAAAAATAAAGCTTTCATCATGAATGACTCCTGTAGGCCTTCTTCTCTTCTATATTTTCTCTTTGGACAGCATTTATACTCTGATCAACAAAATGATAAGCCACATACCTAAAGGAGGAAGCTATTTTTCCAAAGGATAAAGTTCTCAGCCTGGTGTCAGGAAAACTTCAGTGCAGATCAGAGTTTCGACCTTTTTAAACTGTGTTATCCTAGGGAAGTCATCACCTCTGTTTGCTTCACTTTCCTGAACTTTAAAAAGGTTGACAATAATAGCATCTACCTCACAGGAATTGTTGTGAAGATAAAAGGAAATAATATTAAGAGAAATAAAAAAGCCTAACAGTGGGTCTGGCACCTACTCGGCATTACATAAATATATATTCCCTATACATAATAAATGATGAATTTAAAATGCAGTAACACACACACACACACACACACACTCCACAGAGACACACCCATTTTAAACATGGCTGATATGGGAATTTGTTTGGCTAGACCCTACATCAGTGTATTATTGATGACTTTATTATTCAATTTTTCTTTAATGTTCTTAGGTTAATAGCCAAAATAACAGATTAGTGTTTTGAAATTTTACTTAATGCCACAGCTTTAATTAAATGACCTTTCTGATGCTATTGTCAATACTACCATTACTATACTTCTCTGAGCTTCTCTTTCCTTATTTGTAAAATCAAATTAAAAGTGTTAACTAGGCAACTCAGTGGATAGGGTTCTGAGCCTGAAGTCAAGAAGGTACAGCTTTCTAAGTTCAAATCTAGATTCAAAATTTTACTACCTATGTGGTATCACTCAATCCTCTTTACCTCAGTTTTCTCATCTGTAAATTGAAGTAGTGAAGGAAATGACAAACCATTCCAGTATCTTTGCTAAAAAGACCTCAAATGAGATCAGGAACAATCAGACAGAATTGAAAAACAACAATAAAAATACCTACTGCAAAATTTAAAATACCAAAGAAATAAAATTATTATTATTATTATTTGCTGAGGCATTGGGGTTAAGTGACTTGCCCAGGGTCACACAGCTAGGGAATGTTAAGTGTCTGAGACCAGATTTGAACTCAGGTCTTCCTGACTTCAGGGCTGGTGCTCTATCCACTGTGCCACCTAGCTGCCCCCATAAAAACTATTATTGTACATTATTGTTCTATCAAAGATAGCATGGTGTCACAGTCAAAGAGTTGACCTCAAAATCAGGTAAAATATGAGTTCAGATCAATTTTTGTTTGTGTGTTTCTGAGCAAGTCAATGGTCTTTCAGGAATCAGATCAGAGATATCAAATCCTGGCTCCAAGCCATACTCCCTAATTCCATGAAACTAGATTAAATCATGAGAAATAGTTAACAAAATTAACAAAAAATGCAGCTAGACATAGATAATATTACATTTTAAGCCTCAGTCAATATGTAGATTGTAGAGATAGTTATGTGGATTTTTGTTATTCTGTAACTTTTCAGTAGTGCCCTCCACTTCATGACCTCATTTGGGATTTTCTTGGTAGTTACAATGATTTGCTATTTTCTTTTCCAGCTCATTTTACAGACCAGAAAACTGAGATAAGCATGTTTAAATAATTTGCCCAGGATTACACAGCTAGTAAGCAACAGAGGCTAGATTTGAACTCAGTCTTGATACTTTATCCACTGCATCACCTAGAATACACACACACACACACACACACACACACACACACATACACACACACACATATGTATATGTATATATGTATGTATAGACTAATGGCCTTAGTTTCTATTTTAACATCACTGATTTAGGCAACTCTCTAAGACTATATTTTTAAAAGAAGATGTCAACCTGTACTGATGGAGTTCCATCATCTAAAAATTCTCTTTAACACTAAAACCACAGGTCCTATCCCTATCATTGTTCACTAAAAAATGAATGGCTTTTTTGTTATGTTGTAATTTCATAGCTGTTGTTTTAAAGAATTTCATTGATTCCAAGTTTGGCAAAAGATGTCCTTTTCATAGAAAAAGAAGAATATTTGTGTGGAAAAAAAAATAATCCATTTAACTTATGTAGAAGGTAGTATCTTCTCCAGAGTTTCTGAAAGTAATGCACTCACTGAGGCAAAGTTCATAGTATTAGTTTTTCTGCTTGTATTACTTACAGTTTTACAAACCACAGCCATTATTTGATATATTGAACATTTGATTCATCCCACATATATTAGCAAACAATCATAATTATACTGTCCTTTCTGTTAGTAGAATAAGAGCAAACAATCCTATGGTGGCTTGTTTTACTATTTTTCCATTAAGCTGTAGAGTAGAGATTGCTTTGAATTTAATTTAAACTGTATTTGCTTATTACTTTGAAGTTTTGAGTTCAACTTTTTCACTCTCTCACTTGGAGAAAGTAGTGGAGACAATACATTGATACTTATCTTGACTAGTTTTAGGTTTAGAGGCATGAAAGATATTTTTGACAATACTCTTATTAATTTTAAGAGAAGCAGCTTTGGCATTCATGTAATGGAAATCAGTGAAATTATTTGTATAAAACTCCCACAATATAAATCATTTCCTTTTTTCTCCTGTCTTTTTTCTGCATGGCATGGTTTCAATAAGGAAGATCTGAGTTCAAATATAGTCTCAAATATTATCTATGTAGCCTTAGGCAAGTCACTAGAACTCAGTCTCAGTTTTGTTGCCTTAAAATAGGGCTGATAATATTTGTCTTAAGTGAGGATCAAATAAGGTCATGCATATAAAATGCTTTGCAAACCTTAAAGCTTTTTTATAAATAATTTCTCTGGTACTTTCCTGTTTTCCTTCTTACCTATTGTCATTTCCTTAAAAAAAATCAAAAAAGAAACTTTTACCTTCTCCAACCTTCTTTTTCTATATAAGGTTTGATGGTGATTGATATTGGTGGTCTCATACAGTTTCAAAAGAAAAATAAGGTAAATAATGATTCTTTCCATATCTTTGAATTTAATTTGATTTCCAGAGCACATTTAATAATATAGAACAATTGGCTGATGTAAATGGAATTATTCCCATGGCAGATACTTAAACTCTCTATAAATACTGGTCTTGTCAACTTACAATGAGAAAAAAAAAATTCCTTTACAGATTGAAATGCTTTGTAGTTTAAATCTACCTAACAAAATATATTCTTCACTATACTCTTCCTATTTTAATGTTGACATTACTTCAGCAACTTATTTAGTGCTGTTTGTATTACATTTAAGAGAAAGAAACTCATATTTGCTACAGAATTTGCTTTGACAATTTAAGTGGAGTCCATCTATTCAACCTTTCAAATACTGTTGAAGTAAGTAATTGAATGTTGTTCTAAACACATTTCAACTAAATGGGCTTTGAGAACTAAAGTGAATTCTATCTTTGAAGAGGACATATTATGTTCTGAATAGCTTACCTTTGTTGCTTTATATCACAATCAGTGAGATTTTTCCATCATAAAAGGAACCTGGGGAAGAATTACCTTGAACCAAAAGTACCCTTTCACAAATGTGCATTTCACACTATTGTGAAATCAATGATAACATATATGAGATGTCTACTAACTATCAAGAGAGTTGAAGGACTTATTTGATGCAATTTTGTTCACTTTGAGTCATATTATTTTTCAGCTGGATATGAGATTTCAGATCCTTTAGTACAGAATCCTTTTTACACAGATAAGAAAACTGAAGCTCACAGAGGTTCTGACTTACCTAACATTTCAGAAAAAGTGAAAAAAACCTAGTTTCTTGATTTTACATCCATTTTTTTTGTTTTATTTTGTATATGTGACATTCCATTGATCCACTGTGCTCACGACTCATGTGATCTTTCTAAGTTCCTAATTCTAGATGTGCTTACTTTATATTACAGATATTTCTCTGGCAATAAGTTCTCTATAAAGAATTAATTGTTCTTTAAGTAGATAAATGAAAACAATTTTTGGTCATAAGCCCTATAGATAATAATAATAATAGTTAACATTTGTATAATTCTTTAAGTCTTACAAAGCATTTTACATATATATTCTCATTTCATCCTTAAGAAAAGGAATTTGGCATATTGGGTAGAGAGCCAGCATTGAAGTCAAAAACCTGTGTGTAATCTCTGCTAAGAACAAAGCTATTATGATATATTTGTGACTATGAGCAAGTCATTTAACCTCTCATGACTAGAAAATTCTCTAATATTCTAAGTTGTAGAGGTGTCAGTCTACATTAAAAAGGGCATTTCTTTACTGGAGAATTCTTTACAATACTGATGTCAAATTAATAAAATCAATGTCACTAAACCAAAAATAAGGATCCCTGTCATGTATATATTGAATTAAAAACCCCACATATTAATATTATTTTTGCTTTATTGTATTTTTATTTATTTTTGTTAATTCCCAGTATGGTTTAAGCCACACTTGACAGTGTTATGGGATATATGTTCTGTGGATCACGTTTGACACCTCTGTCCTATACCATTAAAATAACAAGGTCATTTGTTTCCTCATCTCTGTTTTTAGCCTATGAGTCCACAGTAATATATATCTAGGTATTATCTTAATGTGAATTGTATTACACAATTATTTTGTTTTTACTGTTTGTTCTTTTTTGTTAAGATTGGATTTGAATGGATCACATGTATTATGCTATATGACCATATGCAGCATACTGAGAAAAATGAAGGGGTTGAACACATGATAATAGGGGCAGGAACCTTGTTTTCACTGTGCAGTTAAACCAATGAATACTAAAACTGTTCTTCATTCTGAAAATGTCTCATGCTAGGAAGAGCATGGGAACAAACAGAATCTTTGAGAATATATTAAAGACTTAGTCTCCTGGAGATAAAAGTAACTAATGTCAATATAAAGCAGTAGTTTGAAGATGAAATTATTGCTACAATCTGATTAGAGGATTGTTCTGAATAGCTTGCCTTTGTTGCTTTATATCACAATCAGTGAGATTTTTCCATTATAAAAGGAACCTGGGGAAGAATTACCTTGAACCAAAAGTACCCTTTCACAAATGTGCATTTCACACTATTGTGAAATCAATAACATATATGAGATGTTTCCTATCAAGAGAGTTGAAGGACTCTTGTTTGAACAAAGTCAACAATGAAGAAAGAGGACAGGGTAAGAATCAGATTCAGTATAGTTATAGGCCCTAATACAGAGCAAGGGTAAGTTCTGAACTGTTTATAAAGATATAAAATAAAATTGTGTTAAATTATATATTGTTATAGTTTTTAATCACCTCTCCCTTTACAGTTAGTACAGTAAATTATTAGTATCGAGTAAAAGCAACAATGGCAAGAATTAAGATTGAGGTCACTGAAACACTGCCCCTTCGATCAAAGAAGTATGATAATTATTTGCCAAATTATATCATATATTGACTTTAAAATTATGTCCTGAGATGATGTGTTAAATCAGGGGAAACCAGAAACTTCTTGTCCTATGATCTCAGATAAGATTCAAACATCCTCAATATTTTGTATTGGTGCAGCAATACACCAAATGGTCCTGATAATTTTGAGATGATGTAGATGTGTTAATGATTTAACTCCAAAGTGGCACATATAACAGTTAGTCTGTCCCCCATCAAAATCCTATAAAAATGAAACCCCAAATTCCTGCCCCTTTAAACACTTTTGTTTCTATATGGTTTCATTCTGTTGATGCCCCCAATTGTAATTTACAGGAAATCCAGGCTTTATTTCAGGTGCAGAAATCTTAAAAATTAGAGCTGTCCAAAAGTGAAATTGTTTGCTTCAGGAGGTGGCATGTTTCCCCAATTTGGAAATCTTTAAGCAAAGGCTAAATGACCACTTGTTGGGTATGTATAATAGAAATGTTTTTTGTGTGTGGTTGGATTACATGGTCACTGAGATTCCTCCAAATTCTCACATTCTGTGAATCTGTAAAATTTGGAACTGAAATAATGTACTGCATTTTCTATATTCTATGAGAAAAAAACTCCTTACTCAATTCTTCTGAGAGGAAGACTTTTTCATATTATACTTATGTATATATGCTTAGATTTGTGATACTTGATTTCTCCTTTCATTTGTGGAAATCATAATCCTTTCCTGCATTATCTTCCTAAGCAATTCTAATCTTTCTCTTCCTATAAATTTATAAACTTCATATAAATTATAGCTATTATGCATTCCATGCTTAGAATGTACCTTCATTTACCTCATTTAAGGATGGGAAATTTTGAATAATTTTTAATTAAAACTGCAGAGTTTGGTATGTTTACCTAGATTATTTCTTGTCTTTAATCATTGTTTCTTTTAGAATGACAGCATTTTCATACTTTTAAAATTATATTATAATATGAAAATGAATATTTTTGGTATATGAACACAATTAAAAAGTGTCTTAAAATGCTTTTCTAATTTATTATAGAGCTAAGTTATGGAAGAGAATTAGAAGACTTGAATTCTAGTTATTTCTTCCCTCTGGGCCTCAGATATATAATACAGAAGATCCCAAACCCCTTTTTTCCACCAATCAGAAACTATTGTTTTTTATCATACAATGTTCAACTCTACTTATATTCTATTGTATACTAAACACATTAAAATATAATTTATATTAAGTAAATTACATTTATACTAAAATCATTATATAATCTTGCATAGTATTATGTCCAGTTGCTTAAACTGTCAAATGAAGTCTCATAACTGAATGTGGGAATTGCAAAATTATCACTGATTGTCAGTAAATGCTTGACTTATACACTATTTTATATACCTATATGCCTGGGGTTATGTAAAATTTCTCAGGAGAAAAGGGGTCCCAAGTGGAAAAAGTGGCATGCCCCCTGTTAATTTATAAGCTGAAAAAAAGAATGATATTCTTTCTTTTTTTTTTGCATCTCAATATTTAAAACAATTAACTCTTGCTCTGAAGTGGCTCTACATTGCAAAAGCATAAGTAAACGCTATGAAAATCAATAGGAATACAATACTTTTTGTAAATTTAGACACACAAGTGGATTTCAGAATCCTAAAGAACACAGGTTAAATGTCGTCTCAATTATTTAGTCAGTAATGCTCAATTGCTCTTGTTAATATTGTTCATCAACATAACAAAGACTTTTAATATTTTAAAACATAAGGATGTTTATTTTACCTGTATATTCAAGATGAAATCCAGCAGCTGATACACTGATATCTGATTGAAAGTTTAGGTACAAATTATTAGATGTACTGTTCAGAAGATGTGGGATTGTAGTGCCTGAAATTAAATGCCAGATGAGATTATCATACAATGGCTAGATCTACATATTCCATAACAAAACACAGCTGGGTAATATTTCAATTATTCAGAAAATGAGTACTAAAATTTTTAGATTATCTAAATCTTCTACGCTTCCCCCCATAATTTTTCTGTGTTTCAACATTCCACTGAAAAATGTAGAGTTTTTATCCTAGAGAATAAGTAAATGCAGAGACAGACATTGGAAATTAAATTTCAGTTTTTCAGGCAATATGGGAGGGTAGAGCTAATGGTAGGATGTGAGACTTCCAAATTATCTGTGGATTTGAGTATGTCCTTTCCTTTTCATATTACTTTGAACACTGAAAAGGAAATGTGAATAAAATCAACGTCACTCAATGAATGATGAAAACTTTCAGAAGATCAATATCAGTTTAAAGGAAAAAAATATCATAAGGATTGTTGAAACTTTCTGACTTGCTTAAATATTATTAAAGTAATTATAAAATTTAGTTCAAATTACTATGTGCTTATTAATGACAAACATCTGAAGTTAGATCAAACTAAAATTTCATGTATGGTCTTCATTAGCAGCTATTTTTATAGGTGGCAATGAAAAGAGAAAGAGGAATAGGGACAAGGAGAGGGAGAGATAGATGAAGATGGAGGAAGAGATCAGTCTTACCAACATTTTCAGATTTACATCAGTTGCGTTTACATTCTGCCACTTTAATTTACCTGAATAACTTCCAAGTCTTGGAGCATTGTTGTCACCACCATCATAAAAATCTAGAGAATCCCAATTATGTTCTGTAGCAAAACTAACAACTTGTACCTGAGAAATGACAAGGAGTAATTAATCAGTACTTCTCTTCACTTAATCACATCTGTCAGCATTTTGTATGCCTATTTATAAATATGTATATGCATTTTTAAAAAATCAATTGAAAAAGTACTATACAGAAAAATGTTAAAATTAAGAATAGAGTTTGTATGCATGTTGGCTGTATTGGGTGTATAATCATTTTACTTCTTACACATTTGATTTCAGAAAATCTTCATGTGTTATTTTCAACCCAAATCACTGATCATAGCATGATGTGATTGGTACAAAAGCATAAGACTTTCAACAAATGTTCATATTATCAAACCTTTTTCTATCAATTGACACAGATCTTGTATCCTTGAATTCAGACTTTTAATACTGTTTGTATTTGTCCACATGTTTGCTAAAAATGTAAACACTACAACTGTTCATTGAATAAATATGACACTTGCATTCACTCAGCATTTTTTCAGTTCCAAAGTACTTCACAATTATTGATTCACTCATGCAAACGCAGGTGCCTGTTTGCCAGTGGTGAATGCCACATGGCAATAGATGCCCTTTCTACAGAACTGGCAATGGTCCTAGTAGCCATTTTCCAGGGAAGAGAAAGAACTAAATCAAATCTGTGTGTTTCCAACATAACCACCATCTCCTAAAACAATTTGCTCCTTCCTCCTCTTCTCTCTCTTTTCTATTCATTTCCACTCTTCTTTTCCATTTCTTGCTGGGATCTCTCAGGTGCCAGGTAATAGAAAAAAATGACATCCATCTGGTCTCTTTCAATAGAAGTCATTCATTCAATAAATACTTGTATAGATGCAAAACCCTGCTGTGTATGGAGAATACCAAGTAGGCCAATTTGATTGGAATCCAGAGTGGATAAGAGGAAGTAGTAAGAAACAAGTCTGAAATGATAGGCTGGAGACATATTGTGATGTGTTACAAAGATCTATTCTGTTTAAAAGAGTTTGTATTTTATTTTAGAGATTATAAGGAGCCATTGAATCTCTTACTGTGGGAGAGTTACATAGTCAGACTTGTGCTTTAAAAAAATGTCAATTTGTCCCCTGTGGATGATAGAAGTAAACCAAGAGGAACTACAGACAAGTATACCAATTTGAAGACAAGTAAAACCTTCTAGGATATAAGTGCAAAGAGTCTAAAATAGAGTAATAAATTATGAGTAGAGACAAGGGAAAGAAGTCAAATATCTGCCAAAGGGAAAAAGAGAAAATCAAAAAGACTTGGCAACTGATTGGAAATATGGTATGATAAGAATGAAGGCTCAAATTTTTTCTGATAATTGCAAACCAAAAAGAATGAGGTTCTCACAGGTAAGAGTAAAACAAGAAAGAAAGGTAGGTTAAGAGAGGGATAAAATAATTACTTCTGTTTTGAACATGATGAATTTTAAATATCGTCGGAACATCTAAGTAGACATGTCCAACAGGCAGTTGGTAATAAAGAGTGGGAACTCAGAGGAAAAGGTAAAAATTGGACATATAGAATTTGGCATTATTGGCAAAGATAACTATTAATTAATTAATGATATCCCCAAGTGAACCAGTATAGAAAAAAAAGGCAAAAAGTTCAAGGATGGAAACCTTAGTTAAATGCATTCGCAGGATGGGTTGTAAATAATGATCTATTTCAAAAACAACAACAATAACTAAAAATAAGTGGTCAGAGAGATAGGAGGAAGAGAGTCATTTTAGAAAAGCCCACACAAGACAGTTTTCAGAAGGGGAGGTTGAAAATATCAAATGCTACAGAGACTAAGAGAGATGAAAATAAGAAAAGTTGCATGAGCTTAGAAACTAAAAGATGGTTGGTGAATTTGGAAAAAAGACTTTGTAGCAATACCTTAAGGACATGAAAGATTATGAGGAATTTATGGCCAAAGAAGAACTAGAGAAAATTATCAAATACAAAATGGATTATTTTGATTACATTAAATTAAAAAGATTTTGCACAAACAAGACCAACATATACAATATTAGAAGAAAAGCAGAAAATTAGATGGGGAGTGTGGAATTTTATAGTCAGCATTTCTTATCAAGGCCTCATATCTAAAATATGAAAGAACTGTGTCAAATTTATAAAAGTACAAATCATTCCCCAATTGATAAATGATCAAAAGGTATCAACAGGCAATTTTCAGATCAAGAAGTTAAAGTCATCTATAGTTGTATGAAAAAATGCTCTAAATCACTATTGATTAGAGTAATGAAGAAAATGATCAATGTTGGAGGGGATGTAGGAAAACTGGGACACTAATAATTGTTGGTGAAGTTGTGAAATGATACAACCATTCTGGAGAGCAATTTGGAACTATGCCCAAAGAGCTATAAAATTGCACATGCTCTGTGATCTAGCAGTACCACTACTGGATTTGTATCCTAAAGAAATCAAAAAAAGAGGAATGATGGGGCAGCTAGGTGGTGCAGTGGATAGAGCACCAGCCCTGAAGTCAGGAGGACCTGAGTTCAAATCTGGTCTCAGACATTTAACATTCCCTAGTTGTGACCCTGGGCAAGTCACAACCCCAATTGCCTCAGCCAAAAGCAAAAAAAAAAAAAAAAAAAAAAGAGGAATGAGGACCCCACATATGCAAAAAATATTTGTAGCAGCTCTTTTTGTGGTGGCAAAGAATTGGAAAATGACTACTTGCTTATCAATTGGGAGTGGCAAATAAGTTAGGGTATATGAAAGTAATGGAATATTATTATTCTATAAAAGATAATGAGCAGGCTGATTTTAGAACGGCTTGGATTTTCATGAATTAATGCTGAGAAACACAAGCAGAACCAGGAAAACATTGTACACAGAAACAGCAAGACTGAAATGATCAACTATGACAGACTTGCTTCTTCTCAGTGATTCAGAGATTCAAAGCAGCACCAATAAGCTTTGGATGGAAAACATCTAAATTTAGAGAGAGAACTATGGTGACAATGAAAATCAACATATGCTATGTTCACTTTTTTTTTCTCTTTTATTTTCTTCTTATGGTTTTTCCCTTTAATTCTGATTTTTCTCTCCCAACATGATTCATAAGGAAATATGTTAAAAAATGAATGCACATATATAACCAAAAAAAATTTCTATATGTAACTGGGGAAAATAAAATAAATGATGGAGAAGATCTGGCCATCACTATAGTCAACAGGGAATAACCCAAAATATGAAAGAAAAATTGAAGATAAGAGAGATCATGGTTGAAATGGGAAAGGATAGCACAAGAATACTAGCAGAGGCATTAACCTTGTTAAGGAGAAAGGATATGTATTCCTGAGGAATACTAGTGAAATAAGAAATAATCAGCAATTTAAGAGGAAACTTTGTAAAACATCTATTACCAATTGTAGAGTGGATTGAGTGGAATTAGAACAATTTATTCAACATCATAGAAAAAAATAACTTTCAAAGACTTAAGAACTCTTATCAATGCAATGACAAAACATGAGTTCAGAAAACTAAAGATGAAACACTCCACTCCTTGCCATAGAGGTGATTAACCTAAAATACAGAGGCAGACACATTTTTGAGCATAAGTGTGGCAATTTGTTTTAGTGGACCATTAATTTTTAAAATGAATTATTTTTATTATTTATTATTATTCTTTTAAAATTACTGGTGACAATGGAAGAAACAGATTATAAATTAATATAAAACTGAACCTATAAATTTATCTTTTTAAAGATATAGAATATAATATTGATTCCAATTAATATATTTTGACAGGGAATATAGAATTTAATATTTGTTCAAATTAAGAAATTTTGACAGGGAAAATACATCTTTATAAATGACAGGTTAATTTAGAGGATGGCATGCTTTTCAAATATGCAAATTTTAAAAATCCCTATATTCAAAGATATAAAAGAAGATTTTTGTCAGTGATAATTTCAAACCTAATTCTTTCTTAGATTTACAATTTCAAAAAAAAAGACATCAAACATCAACAATGAAAATCTTGTGGTTGGAATTGTTCACTCACTTTTTAATAAAGGGAAAATTGGAATTGCAAAATTCATGCTTAAATTTCCTTGAATAGACTGAAGTTGTTAATACTTTCAATCTGAGTGCACCAAATGAAACTGATTCTCTTAGAGTACACACATTTTAGAAAATCAACTGTATAGATTCAAAAATAAAGCTAAATTCAACAATATTTCAGCACTTTCAAAAAGTGGGAAATCTTATTACCTGTTTACAAACACATTACATATTAAAATGTTCTTGTGGTAATTCCTTGAAATTAGAAAAATGTTATAAAAATAATGTTATAAATAGACAGTGACTTCATGGGGTAATCCACAAAATTATAATTAAACTATAATTAAATAAAAATAATTTTGTGTGGAATGAAAGTTATTAGATATCAATATCACCACAAAACTAGTAATTAAACCAAATAGAAAAACAAAAACAAAAAAGAATACTAAAGTGTTATTTCTCAAATGCTAATTTTTTTAAAAGTCAAATTTATTTAAAGTATAGTAACATAAATAATCTTGTGATGATGACAAATTAGTCTACTAGTAATGTTAAAAAAA
>JAJPUD010026340.1:6292-16608 GCA_023553655.1 Myrmecobius fasciatus
TTACCCATTACACTTTCACTCACTTTTCTTTTATCTTTATAAGTATCCTACTAATCTGGTTACTGGATTTTTTTTCCATTTTCCATTAACTCTTACAGAGGCAGTTAGTTAACTAGACAGAAAGTTAACCTTGAAGTTAAAAAGATCTGACTTTGTATAATGACATGTTGTTGTTATGTGATTTGGGGTCTATTATTTAGCATTTCAGACATGCAGGCAACTTTCTCTGACTATGAGTAGTACTTCAGTTGTTAATATACTGGGTAGAAGGATTATATTCATTGAAAATTCTCTATATCAATGAAGTGACATATGAAGTCCTTTAGAGTTTCCTTTTAATTCTTCCTACCTTCCTAATTTTAATGAACTGCATTCTAATCTTCTCTTGAATTAAGTAACTCATTATTGATGGTCATCTACTATTTTTTTCAAGGACTTTTACATTTACAAATGTGTCTATTTAAATAATCTGTGAGTCAATCACTCTGTTGTCATTTATGATAACATTTTCTCTATATTTTGTTGTTTTTTTTCCTGAATAGTATTGCATTTTTCCAAATACATGTAATAATAGTTTTTAGCATTTATTTTTGTTCCAAATTCCCCCCCTCCTTCTATTGCATCCCCTCCCTTTCCAAGACAGGGAGCACTGTGATTTAAGTTATATATTTGCAATCATTTTGAACATATTTCCATATAAGTCACATTGTGAAAGAAAAATCAGGAGAAAAAAGAGAAAAACATGAAAAAGAAAAACAAATTAAAAAAGGAAATATGCTTTGAAACACATTCAGTTTCCATAGTGTCCCCCTTCTCACACCCACTCTCCTAAATGGTAAGTAGTAGAAAATATGCCAAACATAGTAAAAATATATGTTAAATCCAATAAATGCATACATATTTATACTATCACCTTGCTGTACAAGAAAAATCAAATCAAATCAGAAAAGAAAATGATGAAGGAAATAAAATGTAAGCAAACAACAAAAAAAGTGAGAATGCTATCTTGTGAACCACACTCAATACCCACAGTCCTCTCTGGAAGCAGATGGCTTTTTGATAAAAAAAAAATGGAACTAGTCTGAATCATTTCATTGTTGAGAAGAGCCACATCAAGCAAAATCAATCATTGTATATGATTATTGTTGCTGTGCAATGTTTACTGGTTCTACTCATTTCACTTAGCATCAGTTCCTGCAAGTCTCTCCAGACCTCTGTGAAACCATTATGCTTATGTTTTCCTATTTAAAAATAATATCCCATTGCAATGATATACCATAACATTCAACCATTCTCCAACTTATGGGTTTTTCCACTCAGTTTCCAGTTTCTTGCCACTAGACAAAAGAGCTGCCATGAAAATTTTTACACATATGGGTCCCTTTCCCTCCATTAAGATCACTTTGGTATATAAGTCCAATAGAAAAACTGCTGGGACAAAGAGTATGCACATTTTGATAACTATATGAGCATAGTTCCAAGTACTTCTCCAGAAGACTTGAATCTTTTCACTGTTTTATCAACAATGCATTAATGTCCCAATTTTCCCAAATCCCCTATAACATTTGTCATTATCTTTTCCTGTCATCCAAACTAGAACCATTCCCAATAAGATGAGGAGTGAAACAAGGCTGCCCACTGTCACCATTACTATTTAATATTGTATTAGAAATGTCAACTTTGGAAGTAAGAGAAGAAAAAGAAATTAAAGGAATTAGAGTAGGTAATGAGGAAACCAAATTATCACTCTTTGCAGATGACATGATGGTATACTTAGAGAACCGTAGAGACTCAACTAAAACATTACTAGAAACAATTCACAACTTCAGCAAAGTTGAAAGATACAAAATAAATCCACATAAATCATCAGCATTTTTATATATTACCAACAAAGTTCAGCAGCAAGAGATTCAAAAAGAAATTCCATTCAAAATAACTGTTGATAGTATAAAATATTTGGGAATCTATCTGCCAAGGAAAAGTCAAGAACTAGATGAACTTAACTACAAAACACTTTCCACACAAATAAAGTTAGACCTAGTCAATTGGAAAAAATATCAAGTGCTCATGGGTAGGCCAAGCAAATATAATAAAAATGACAATACTACCCAAAATAATTTACTTATTTTGTGCCATACCAATCAAACTCCCAAGAAATTATTTTACATATCTAGAAAAAATGGTAGCAAAGTTCATTTGGAAGAACAAAAGGTCAAGAATTTCAAAGGAATTAATGAAAAAAGGCAAATGAAGGTGGCCTTGCTGTACCAGATCTAAAACTATATTATAAAGCAGCGGTCATCAAAACCATTTGCTACTGGCTGAGAAATAGAGCAGTCGATCAGTAGCATAGGATAGGATCACAGGACAAACTCGGCAACAACTATAGCAATTTAGTGTTTGACAAACCCAAAGACCCCAGATTTTGGGATAAGTACTCACCATTTGACAAAAACTGCTGGTAAAATTGGAAACTAGTGTGGAAGAAATTAGGTCTTGACTCATACTTAAAACCACATACCAAAATAAGATCTAAATGAATTCATGATTTTGATATAAAGAGTGATATTGTAATCAAATTAGAGGAACATAGTATAGTTTACCCCTCAGACCTGTGGAGATGGAATAAATTTATGTCCAAAGAAGAACTAGAACTCTTAATTGAACACCAGGTAGATATTTTTGACTATATTAAGTTAAAAAGTTTCTGTACAAACAAAACTAATGCAGACAAGATTAGGAGGGAAACAATAAATTGGGAAATCATCTTTATATTTAAGGGTTCTGATAAAGGCCTCATTTCTAAACTATATAGAGAATTGTCTCATATTTATAAGAATTCAAACCATTCTCCAATCGATACATGGTCAAAGCATATGAACAGATAATTTTCAGATGATGAAATTAAAACTATTTCTAGTCATATGAAAAGGTGCTCCAAATCACTATTTATCAGAGAAATGCAAATTAAGACAACCCTGAGGTACCACTACACACCTGTCAGATTGGGTAAAATGACAGGAAAAGACAATAACCAATGTTAGAAGGGATGTGGGATAACTGGGACACTGATACATTGTTGGTGGAACTGTGAACAGATCCAACCATTCTGGAGATCAATTTGGAACTATGTTCAAAAAGTTATCAAACTGCACATACCCTTTGACTCAGTAATGTTTTTATTTGGATTATATCCCAAAGAGATCTCAAAGGAAGGAAAGGGACCCACATGTACAAGAATGTTTGTGGCAGCCCTTTTTATACTGGCTAGAAACTGGAAACTGAATGGATGCCCATCAATTAGAGAATGGCTGAACAAATTATGGTATATTAATGTTATGGAATATTATTATTCTATAAGAAACAACCAGCAGGATGATTTCAGAGAGGCCTACAGAGACTTGCCTGAACTGATGCTGAGCGAAATGAGCAGAACCAGGACATCATTATATACAGTAACAAGACTATACAATGATCACTGATGGACGTGGCTCTCTTCAAAAACAAAATGTTTCAAACCAGTTCCAATTCTTCAGTGAAGAAAGCCATATACACCCAGAGAGAGGGATATGAAATGTGGACCACAACATAAAATTTTCATGCTCTCTATTGATGTTTGCTTGCATTGTGTTTCATTTCTCTGATTTTTTTCTTCTAGATATGATTTTTATTGCAAAACAATGATAAGTGTGGAAATATGTATAATATATTCAATTTATCAAGTATTTTAACATAATTAACATGTAGTGGTTTTCCTGCCATCTAGGGGAGGGGTGGGGACTAAGGGGGAAAATTTGTAATAGAAAGCTTTGTAAGTGTCAATGTTGAAGAATTACCCATACATATGTTTTGCAAATAAAAAGTTTTAATAAAAAAAAATCTTTTCCTGTCATCTTGGCGAATCTGAGAGGTATGTAGTAGTATCTCATAGTTGTCTTAATTTTCATTTCTCTGATCAATACTGATTTAGAGCACCTTTTCATATGACTAGAAATGGTTTCAATTTCTTCATCTAAAAATTGTTCATATGTTTTGACCATTTATCAGTTGGAGAATGGCTTCCATTCTTACAAATTTGGTTCACTTCTCTATATATTTTAGAAATAAGGCTTTTATCAGAACTCTTCAATGTAAAAAAATGTTTTCCCAGTCTATTACTCCCCTTCTAATTTTGTCTGGATTAGTTTTGTTTGTGCAAAAACTTTTTAACTTAATATAATCAACATTTTCTGTTTTGTGATCAATAATGATATCTAGTTCTTCTTTGGTCACAAAATTCTTCCCTCACAACAGATCAGAGAGGTAAATTATCCTATGTTCTTCTAATTTGTTTATAATATCATTCTATATATCTAGGTCATGAATCCATTTCGACCTTATCATGATATGTGGTGTTAGGTGTGGGTCAGTGCCTAGTTTCTACCATACTAGTTTCCAATTTTCCTAGCAGTTTTCATCACATAGTGAATTCTTATCCCAAAAGCTGGGGTCTTTGGATTTATCAAACACTAGATTATTATAGTCATTGACAATTTGTCCTATGATCCTCATCTAATCCACTGATCAACTACTCAGTTTCTTAAAAAGTACCAAATGTTTTTGATGACCACTATTTTATAATATAGTTTTAGGTCTGGCATGGGTAGACCACTTTCATTGGCACTTTTTTTCATTAATTCCCTTGAAATTCTAAACCTTCTGTTCTTCCAGATGAACTTTGTTATTATTTTTTCTACATCTTTAAAATAATTTCTTGGAAATTTGATTGCCATGGCACTAAATAAATAGATTAATTGGGGTATCATTTTTATTAAAGTATCATTTTTATTGTATTCTCTCACCTTTCCCATGAGGACTTGATATTTTTCCAAATGATTAGATCTAACTTTATTTCTATGGAATGTGTTTTGTAGTTGTGTTCATATATTTCCTGATTTCCCTTGGCAGATAAATTACTAAATATTTTGTACTATTGACAGTTATTTTAAATGGAATTTCTCTTTGTATCTTTTACTCCTAGACTTAGTGGGTAATATAAAAATGGGTATGATTTTTGTAGATTTATGTTCTATCCTGCAACTTTACTAAAATTGTGAATTGTTTCTTGTAGTTTTTAAATTTATTCTCTAGGGTTCTCTTAAGTTTGCCATCATATCATCTGCAAAGAGTGATAATTTGGTTTCCTCATGACCTACTCTAATTTCCTTAATTTATTTTTCTTCTCCTTTTGCCAAAGCTAACATTTCTAATACAATATTGAATACTAATGGTGATAGTGGGCAACCATGTTTCACCCCTGATCTTATTTGCAATGGTTCTAGTTTATCACCATTAAATAGGATACTTGTGGATGGTTTTAAATAGATGCTACTGACTATTTTAAGAAAAAAGTCCATTTATGACTATTTTCTCTAGTGTTTTGAATAGGAATGGGTATTGGATTTTATCAAATGTTTTTTTTCCCTCTATCTACTGAAATAATTATATTTTTATAATTTATTTTTATAATATTTTTATAATTTTTGTTGTTGATATAGTAAATTATGCTAATAGTTTTCCTAATTTTGAACCAGCCCTGCATTCTTGGTATAAATCCTAATTTGTCATGGGGTATTATCCTAAAGAAGACTATCTGTAATCTTTTTTCTAATACATAGTTTAAGATTTTTTCATCAATATTCATTAGGCAAAGTGGTCTATAATTTTATTCCTCTAGTTGCATCCTACTGGATTTAGCTATCAGCACCATGTCTGTATCATAAAAGGAATTTGACAGTTCTTTTGCCATTTTTAAAATAGTTTGTACAATATTGGAATTAACTGTTCTTTTAATGTTTGGTAGAATTCACATGTAAATCCATTTGGCCCTGGAAATTTTTTTCTTATGGAACTGATTAATAGCATGTTCTATTTCCTTTTCTAAAATGTGACTAAGTATTTTATTTCCTTTTCTATTCATCTTGGCAATCTCTATTTTTGTAGGCATTCCTCTGTTTCACTTAGATTATCAAATTTAAAGAAATAAAGTTAGGCAAAATAACTCCTAATTATTGCTCTAATTTCCTCTTCATTGGTGAAAAATTCTCCCTTTTCATTTCTGAGACTCTTTGTTTTTTCTTTCTTTTCCTTTTTCTAATTGTTAATAAAATGTTTATCTTGTTGGTTTTTTCATAAAACTGACTCAGTTTTATTTATTAATTCCATAGTTTCTTTTTAATTTCAATTTTATTAATCTCCTTTTTTATTATTTCAAGTTTGATATTTGATTGGGGGGGAATTTGTTTTTTCCCCAGGTTTTGTAGTTGCAAGTCCAATTCATTGATCGTCTCTTTCTCTGTTTTATGCAAGTACATATCTAGAGATATAAAATTTCCCCTTATTCCCACTTTAGTTACATTCCACAAATTATAGTATGTTGTCTCTTTATTGTCATTCACTTGGATGAAAATATCGATTGTGTCTGATTTGCTGTTTCACCCATTCACTATTTCGGATTAGATTATTTAGTTTCCAACTGATTATTGGTCTATTTTCCTCTGGCCTTTTATTGAATGTAATTATTATTGCATGATGATCTGAAAAAAAAATACTATTTTTGACCTAAGAGGGGACTTCCGGGGGTGGAGCCAAGATCGTGGAGATCAGACAGGAATCTCTGTAACCTCCTCTAACCTTCCCTCAAACCAACAACATAAGAAGCCTCTAGACTGATTTTGAAGCAAAATAAAATCCACAATATCTGGAGGACAACATGATTCTAGAAGAAGATACTCTGAAAGAAGTTCAAAACAGGTCTGACTTAATTGGGCAAGGGGGTGGTCTGCTGAACCCCTTAGGTTAGATTTAACCTAAGGTTTCTCCAATGAAGGCCCAGCATTTCAGTCACTTTACCACTTATATGACTTTTCAGATTTTTTGCTTTTGTTTCTTTTTCCCCCCAAAGCAACTGGAGTTAAGTGATTTGCTCATGGTCACACAGATAAGAAGTGTTAAGTGTCTATGGCCAGATTTGATTTCAGGTCCTTGATTCCAAGACTGGTACTTTATGCATTGTCCCATCTAGCTCTACTTCCTTCAGGTTTTTTGTATAAGTTCCTTGATATCAATGAAGTGGACTATCTTGCAAATATTACTGGATTTAAGAACTAGCAAACCTTGTATGTGAATACCAATTGTAAAATATCTAAACTGTGTTACAATGATTAAAATATTCATCCTTTCTGACCCTCAATTTAATTTTCTATGAATTAGAAATCATCTTACAAGATTTTACTTTACATTGTTATTAGGAGCACAATTAGTTTATAAACCTTAATATGTCATAATCATTTAAATATTTATCATTATCTTTGTTATACATGCACTCAGTTTTTCCTTCCTCGAATATCTTTTAGAATACGACCTTATCTCCTATTTCATCTTATATTGACTATACTATATTCCCAAAATAAAATGTAAGCTTGTTGAAGGTAGAGTACCAGGGCATTTCTATGGCATGATGGATACACTAATAGCCATAGAGTCAAGAGGTCCTGAGGTCAAATCCAGTCTCAGACACTTGGTACTCACTAGTGTCATCCAGACAAGTTACTTAACCCTTATTTCCTTTAAAAAAGAAAAATACAGAAATTTTCCTTATTGTCATTTTATATTCAACATTTAAAACAACTTTTTTATATATGCATATATGTGCTTACTAAATGCTTGAAAATCAAATATTTGACGAATAAATGGATGGATGGGTGAATAAATGAATGAACAAAAGTGTTGGGAAACAAGAAGAACTAACTATTCAGTTGTCAATTACTGCTTCAAGGGTTATATTGACTTCATAAACTAAGAATTATAGCGATAATAATAAATGTACCTCTGTCAGATGATTGTTGTGAGAAACAAATGAGATAATGTATATAAACCACTATGTAAATAATAAAGTTCCCATAAATACGTCAGATATTATTATTGTTTTTAAATTCTTCAAAATCCCAAGGATAAAGATTCTACCACTTTTTATTAACATTATAAAATGATTTTATTGTTATACCTACTTACCATTCTTTCATCCTCACAAAGGAGTTAAACAAAACCTACACAGTTTCTTAGAAACACAAGGAACTCAAAGTCCATTCTTTTTGCTTCTCTTGATTATATTTCTTCTTTCTCCAATATTCTTTAAGATTCATAGTCATTCACTCTTATCATATTTTTAAAAAATAAACGTATAGATCTTTGACATATTTACTGCAAGAATTTTGGATGGAAAGTTCTCTAAAGTAGGTTGCCACATTCTGTTCAATTAATCTGGCTTGAGTCTTTTTAAATGTTCCTGGGGGCCCTAAGAAATTAAGGGAATTGGCTATTGTCCTATATTTTGACATTTGCTACAGATGTAGCAAACATATTGAAGAGCTTTTTTTCCCTCAAATTTATTTTATTTAAAAGAATAGAATAAGAAAAAAAGAAAAACAGAAAAGGAATAGAAAACAAAATGAAACAAAACAAAAGAGAACATTGTCATGTGCCTGGCAGAACATTAGAGAAATTTCAGAATATATAACAAAAAATACCAGTTCAAGAAAGTATATATAAACATGTATATTTATATATATATTATACATATATTTATGCATACATAAACATACACACAAATATCCTCACCTACGCACACACACACACACACATACACACACACACACATCTTTCCTATCCCTGCTGACCCTTTGTTTTAATTCTGTTCCTAACTTGTCTTGCTGTTACTTAACATTCTCCCACCTGGGGTGGAGCCAAGATGGTGGAGATTAGACAGGAGTCTTTGGAACCTATTCTAACCTTCCCTCAAACCAACAACATATGAAGCCTCTAGACTGATTTTGAAGCAAAAAAATCCACAATATCTGGAGGACAACATGATTCTATAAGAAGATACTCTGGAAGAACTTCAAAACAGGTCTGTCTTAATTGGGTAGGGGGGGGTGGTCTGCTGAACCAAGACTGCAGCACAGGGAGACCAGGGCAGGGAGCTGGAGCAGGGAGCTGGAGCAGGAGTCAGAACAGTAGTCGAAACAGGAGTGGGTCCGTTGTGCTTTTCACACACCTGGGAGTCTCTGTGGGCCTCTTGGGCCAATCTGTCCTGATTGTGGGCAGGTGGTTTGGAGGGTCTGCCTTTTGTGGGGGCTAGATTGTGAACCACTGAACCCCTGATGAGCATCAGACCTAGCTTCCATTAGACAGCACCCTAGGGCGATCAAGCAGTAGGACTGATCAGCACCTGAAATAATTCAATCAGCAGAACTGTCCAGCACCTGATATAATTCAATCAGCAGAACTGCCCAGGGCAAATTAAAGCAGCACCTCATACCTTTTAAAAAATGAATAAAAAACCAAAAAGAGCTCTCACCATAGACAACTTTTATGGAGAGAGGGAAGAACAGACCTCAAATCCTGAGGCCCCTAAAGGTAAAGCAACTCCCAAAAAAGCCCCAAAGAGAGATACAAACTGGTCTCCATGTCACAAGGCTTTCTTTGAAGATTACATAAAGGATCTTAAAAGAGAGTTAGAAGAAACATGGGGAAATGAAATGAGATCACTGCAAAATAAAATAGAAAAAATGGAAAAAGAATGCAATGAACAAAAAAATGTAATTGGTCAATTGCAAAAGGAACTAAAAACAGTAACTGAAGAAAATAAGACATTAAAAATTAGAATAGAACAATTGGAAATGAATGACTCATCAAGACTTCAAGAATCAGTCAAACAAAAACAAAAAAATGAAAAGATAGAGAAAAACATGAAATATCTCCTAGGAATAACAACTGACCTGGAAATAGATCTAGGAGAGACAATCTAAGGATTATAGGGCTTCCTGAAGGCCATGATGAAAAAAAGAACCTAAACACTATCTTTCAGGAAATCATAAAAGAAAACTGCCCTGATATATTAGACCCAGAAGGCAAAATACTCCTTGAAACAATCCACCAATCACCTCCTGAAAGAAACCCAAAATTAAGTCCCCCAGAAATATCGTGGCTAAATTGCAGAACTATCATACTAAGGAAAAGATATTACGAGAAGCCAGAAAGAAACAATTTAAATATCGGGGAGCCACAATTAGAATCACACAGGACGTAGCAGCTTCTACTTTGAAGGATTGAAGGGCCTGGAATCAGATATTCCGAAGGGCAAAGGAACTTGCATTACAGCCAAGAATAAGTTACCCAGCTAGAATGAGCATTATCTTCAGGGAAGAAGATGGTCATTCAATGATATAGGAGAATTTCACCTATTTCTACTGAAAAGACCAGAACTGAACAAAAAA
>JAJPUD010026341.1:0-14668 GCA_023553655.1 Myrmecobius fasciatus
GGTTCTCTAAGTAGACCATCATATCATCTGCAAAGAGTGATAATTTGCTTTCCTTGTGACCTACTATAATTTCTTTAATCTATTTTCTTCTCTTATTGCCAAGGCTAGCATTTCTAATACAATATTGAATAGTAATGGTGATAAACTGGAACCATTCCCAATAAGATCAGGGGTGAAACAAGGTTGCCCACTATCACCATTACTATTCAATATTGTATTAGAAATGCTAGCCTTGGCAATAAGAGAAGAAAATAGATTAAAGAAATTATAGTAGGTCACAAGGAAAGCAAATTATCACTCTTTGCAGATGATATGATGGTCTACTTAGAGAACCCTAGAGATTCTACTGAAAACTATTAGAATTAATCCACAACTTTAGCAATGTTGCAGGATACAGAATAAATGCACATAAATCATCAGCATTTTTATACATCACTGACAAAATACAACAGCAAGAGATAGAAAGAGAAATTCCATTTAAAATAACTTTCGATAGTATAAAATATTTGGGAATATATTTGCCAAGGTAAAGTCAGGATCTCTATGAGCAAAACTACAAAACACTCTCCACACAAATAAAGTCAGATCTAAATAATTGGAAAAATATCAAGTGCTCTTGGATAGGTCGAGCAAATATAATAAAGATGGCAATACTATTTAAACTAATATATTTATTTAGTGCTTTACCAATCAAACTCCCAAGAAATTATTAAACTGACCTAGAAAAAATAACAACAAAATTCATCTGGAAAAACAAAAGGTCAAGAATTTCAAGGGAATTAATGAAAAAAAAATCCAAATGAGGGTGGCCTAGCTGTACCAGATCTAAAAGTATATTATAAAGCAGTGGTCACCAAAACCATTTGGTACTGGCTAAGAAATAGAGTAGTGGAACAGTGGAATAGGTTAGGTTCACAAGACAAAATACTCAATGCCAATAGTAATCTAGTGTTTGATAAACCTGAAGATCCCAGTTTTGGGATAAAAGCTCACTATTTGACAAAAACTGCTGGGATAATTGGAATCTAGTATGGAGGAAACTAAGCATTGACCCACACCTAACACCATATACCAAGATAAGGTCAAAATGGATTTATGATCTAAACATAAAGAATGATACTATAAACAAATTAGAACCATGTACCTATCAGACCTGTGGAGCGGGAACGAATTTGTGACCAAAGAAGAACTAGAGATCATTATTAATCACAAAATAGATAAGTTTGACTATATCAAGTTAAATAGTTTTTGTACAAACAAAATGAATGTAGACAAGATTAGAAGGGTAGCAATAAACTGGGAAAATATTTTTTCATCCAAATGTTCTGATAAAGGCCTCATTTATAAAATATATAGAGAATTGACTCAAATATATAAGAATTCAAGCCATTCTTCAATTGATAAATGGTCAAAAGATATGAACAAACAAGTTTCAGATGAATAAATTGAAACTATTTCTATCACATGAAAAGGTGCTCCAAATCACTATTGATCAGAGAAATGCAAATTAAGACAACTCTGTGGTACCATTATATACCTGTCAGATTGACTAAGATGAAAGGAAAAGATAATGATGGATGTGGGAAAACTGGGACACTGATACATTGTTGGTGGAATTGTGAACGGATCCAACCATTCTGGAGAGTAATCTGGAACTATGCTCAAAAAGTTATCATACTGTGCATACCCTTTGACCCAGCAGTGTTTCTACTGGGCCTATATCCCTAAGAAATTTTAAAGGTGGGAAAGGGACCCACATGTGCAAAAATGTCTGTGGCAGCCCTTTTTATAGTGGCAAGAAACTGGAAATTGAAAGGATGCCCATCAATTGGAGAATGGTTGAACAAATTATTGTATATGAATGTCATGGAATATTATTGTTCGGTAAGAAATGGCCAGCAGGATGATTTCAGAGAGGCCTGTAGAGACTTGCATGAAGTGATGCTGAGTGAAATCAGCAGAACCAGGAGAACATTATACACAGCAACAAGACTATTTGATGATCAATTCTGATGGACATGGCTCTCTTCAACAATGATGTGATTCAAGCCAGTTCCTATTGTTCAGTGAAGAAGATAGCCATATACATCCAGAGAGAGGCCTGAGGGAACTGAGTGTGAACCACAACACAGCATTTTAATGCTTTCTGTGAATATTTCCATCCATTAATTTTCCTTCTTAGGTTGTTTTTTTTTTTTCTTTCTTTCTAGATCTGATGTTTCTTGTGCAGTAAGATAACTGTATAGTTATGTATACATATATTGGATTTGTCATATAATTTAATATATTTAGCGTGTATTAGATTTTCTGTCATCTAGGGGTAGGGAGTGGGGGGAAGGAGGGGAAAAGCTTGGAAGAAAAAAAAAGTTTTCAACGTCAACGTAGAAAAATCACTCATATGTTTGGTAAATAAAAAGCTTTAAATAAAAAAAAATTAAAAATGAAAACTCTGTGAGAGCTCTGTATACTGCCTCCTCTTTTTCTTTCCCCTCCTACTTCCCTATAGGATGAGATAAGTTTATCTATCAAATTAGATGATTGATATTCTCTCTTTGTGCTAAATCTGATGAGATTAAGTTTCACACAAAGCTCATTTCCCTCCCTTCTTTTTCTCAATTGTAATAGGTCTTTTTGCCTCTTTATGTGACATAATTTGTCCCGTTTTACCTTCCCTTTCCTCTTCTTCCAATACAATTCCTCTTCCAGACCTACTTTCTTTTTTATATCACAATAAATTCAAATTATACTTAGAACCTCTAAGTAAACCCCTAGTAAAGATACAGTTCTCAAATTTAAACATATAACAAAATAGAATACTTCACAAATTTTTTTCATCATCCTTAATCAAAGGCCATGCTATTCTTCTGTGTACCATTTTAGTATAAATTATGTGCCCATTGTATTGTAAACATTATAGATCCATTCATCACTCCAGAAACAGAATCTATTTTCTTTATTGTCCATACTGTCTTTCTTTGAAACACAGTGCCAGGCATGACCTTTTACTTACAGTAGAGAATCTTACATGATATTTATCACCTACATTTTTATTTATCCTTAAATTTGCCCTTAGATACACATATATAAAGGCTCATAACTGGGTAAAAAAAATAGAAAACATGATGAAAAATAGATTTTAGAACTAGAAGAGAACTAAATAAGCATTGAAATGGCATCCTTCAATATTCACTGTGGGCTTAAGAGATAATGATTTACTGGGGATATTTTAAAATATATTTTATTTATTGTTTTGCCACATTTAAAAATTCAAACTGCCTCATTCCTCAGCACTCCACATTAGAGAAAGGCATCAGTTGTCACATATTATGAAATATATGTAAAGCCATGCTATGCATATTTCTGGATTTTAAAAAATACTTGGAAATATTAACTTTAATGGTTCTGAAGGAGAAACAAATCCTGGTTAAATATCTATATGTATGTTTATACATACAGAGAGACGTACAAACACACATATAAAATACAGAGTATAATAAGAATTATAATCATCACATATAATATAGACATTTTAATGTAGATATACATTTAACATACATAATTCATATATGCGTGCAAATATATTTTATATAAGTATATGAAAATTATGAATGTTGTATATACTTATATACAAATATAAGTGAATCTATAACCATGTGAATACATGTATCTGTGATTATATGTAAGTGGGTATGTGTGTGTGTAAGTGTGTCTCTGGTGAAGAAACTCCACTTAATGAATAATTGAAACCCAGAAGACTGTTATTAAATGACTTGATCACATTCACAGAGCCACTATGTATAAAAGGCTGGACTTATTTCATCTTCTAATTTCATCCATTCTCTCTCTGAAACTCTGTCTATCTCTAACTCTGTCTTTCTCTGATTTTCTGTCTTTATCTCCCTTTCTCTTTGAAAAGAGAGTTATTTCTCTCTTTCTTTCTCTCTCTGCATGTCTTCATCTCTCTCTGTCTCTGTCTCTCTGACTCTGTCTCTTTCCCCCTTTTTTCCACTCACCTTTTCTCTCTCTCTCCCTCCCTCCCTTTCTCTGTCTCTCCCCCTGCCACTCCTCTGTTTCTATCTCTGTCTCTTTCTCTGTCTGTCTCAATTAATTTAATAAAAGAAAAATTATCTTTTACTACCTAGAATGATGCTTTCTACACAGTAGGTAGTAAGCAGTTGTTGCAAAGGTCCATGGTTACATAAGTGTGGGTACTTCATTTCACTAATTCAGATGCAATCCCTTCCAATCCATGTAAACATAATTTTTCTATCCTTTCACAATCCTTGTGCTCATATTAAGGAAGCTCTTTCTCTAGGTTTTTGGAACAGCCCTGTCTTCTGGTTCTTATCTTCCTTATCTTAATCTTTCCTAGTTTACTTTGCTGAATTCTCAGTCAGATCATAGATTTTTAGAATTTAACTATATAAGAATCGACATGGAAGCTCAAAATTGAAAATCTTAATATAAATTTCATGGACAGTAAAAGTCCAAAGATTATGATGCTTCTCACAAAAAAGATAATTTGAATTACCTTCTATTCTTTTTAGCACAAAAAAAAGACTATTGCTGGATAGAATTGTCAGGATATTTTGTCTTAAAGAATTAGAAATGCAGGGAATTGGTGAGCAAGAGAAGTAATAGCAATTAGTTATTACCTCTTCACATTCTTTTTTTGCATAAGTTTTGTTATAACATCATCAGATTTCTCTTCCTAATAATTATTTTAATGTAGTTGGCCATCAAAACACCATACTGTTAAACTAGAAACTCAACCAGATATAAATTAATATTATTATCTGATTACTAAAAACTACTTGCCTTTTAAGTGGTCAGATATAAATCTAGAGAAACAGATGACTGAAAGAATAACTTGTTTTAGTATAGTAGACATTTCTCATTAATAAGCTCCTTTTTAAAGAATAAAATCATTTAAAGATGGTAGGAGAGAAATAATCCTCTAATAAGTATGAAAATACACAAAGCAGCACATTTTATAGTAGCAAAATCATGGAACCACATAATATACTCATTAACTGAATAATGGCAGAACACTGGATTATATAGTTGTAATATAATTGCACTATAAGAAAAGACAGATATGAAGAATTTAGAGAAAGATGAAAAATTTAAAGAAACTAATGCATAATGTTGAGAATAGAAGCACAATTCTATCCATTTATCTATCTTGATCACAGTAAAGCAAATGAGAATGAAAAATATCAACATGCTAGATTATGCACTTTAGCCCATAATTAATCTATAAATATTTAATAATTATTTTATGCCAGATACTGTATACAGTGCTGAGAAAACAAAGACAGATAGTCTTTGTCTTTAAACTCACAATCTAATTGGGAAAGGATAATAACAAAAAGGAAGTTAAAAAGGTAGATGAAAGAGGTAACAATCAGAGAATACCTGGAATGAGGCAGTAGGTACATAGGGATGTTATATTATTTCATTTTCCAAAGTTGCCTTCATTATAATAGGAAAAAAAAACATTTAATTATAGGAGATAAAGTGTTTGACACTTCTTCTCTTATGTGGGTCCCCATTTCTCCTGAGAATCAGATATTTGAAGACATAAATTTAGCTAAGAAAAAATAAAAGCCAAAAACAACACAGAATTTTGCAAGTCTATTTCTTTAGTTGCTTTTTGAAAATGAAATGGAAGGAACAGAAATGAACATATATTATTAAAGAGAATATATATATATATATACATATATATATATGTGTGTGTGTGTGTGTACACACACACACATTTAAACACATGTTTACACATTAACAAGTTTTATAATTTTTTATGATTTATGATATTTTAAAATTATTTTTATTTTATTATGTCATGGGGTATTTTATTCATTTCTACCAAAGTAGCCAAAACTAATATCAGACTTTTTTTTTTCTTTACCCAATGTACTTTGTCAAATGGAAATCTGACATTTTTTTGATGTGAGAGTAAAGAAAGAAGCTACTTTCTAACCAAAATCTCCTCAATGTGGAATTGTTAAAAGATACCAACATTTTTGCAAAGAATTATTAAGAAGAAACTTTGAAATTTCTTTCAAAAGGATTTATTTTAGGTAGACTTAGAAATTTCTTGTATTAGATGGCTTTAAAAACTTATTTCTGTTACATGTTCCAGTGATCTTTGTTCATACTGTGCTTAGATCTCCAAGATAAAATTTGGCTTCTGACCTCTAAGACTCATAATGTATAGGTTTAGCATGATAAAAATTGTAATAGTCTACATCAGTTAATAGATTTTTTTCAGCTTATAAAGGAAAAGCTAAAAGCCAATTTTCCTTCCATTCATTTTGCTGCCATTATTGAATGGGAGTCATGCATTTTATATTGGGGCCCTTTTGTTGTTTTTATTCATTTTCAGTCATATCTGACTTTTCTTGATCCCATATAAAGTTGTCTTGGTAAAGATACTCTAGTGACTTGCTGTTTGTTTCTTTAGCTCATTTTACAAATGAGGAACCAAAACAAACAGATTAAGTGAATTACCCAGAGTCACAAAGCTAATAAGTGTTCAAGACCAGAACAGAAAAATGAATCTTCCTGACTTCGGGTCCAGAACCCTATCCCCTGCCCCACATAGGTGCCCAAGGCCTAGTTCACTTGTTAGTAAAGGAGTTAGGATTTTCTCATATGAATACAGCCATTTCAGAGAGAAAACCAAGAGACTCAATCAGTTTATTCTTTCTATCACTATGTCTGGTCTAATTATATATGAATCCAATATACCTCAATGATTTTGCTTCTAGATACATAAGTTTTGGTCAAGGTCTATATATTTTTCCTCTGGTGGCTGCTAGAAATAACAAGAAGTTACTTAGCATAAAACCACCCATTTAGAAAGTATTAGCTTTTACATAGAGAAAGAAGATAGAAAATCTTCTCAAATCCCAAGCAAATGCAACTCTGTGTTGGTAGAGGGAGGACGCACACCTGTGAGAGAACAGATTCAAGAATGATTTAAAGTAAGAAAAAGTATGATGTATTGTTAGTATGGGATGTTATTTGCTTGTAAAATTGAGCAATGAAAATATTTTTTTTGGAAAATCAAAGCATATTTTATTTGCTTGTGAACACTGATGATTTTAATGAAAGCTTCCTATAATAAATTATCATATTATCAGAAAAAAAACTTTTTGCCATTTTTCTTGAATAATGAAAACCAAAATTTAAAAGTATAACTCACCCTCTATTTTCAGAAACAGAGGGAATGTAGGAAACCTCTTAATATTTTCTTTTGTAAAAGTTTTAGTCTTCATAATACACAAGTTACAATAAAAGTAGGAAGAGAAACATGAGAAATCTGGCTATAAGTGATATGAGATAGGAAATGTTAGAGGAAGAAATTATAGTACCACACTTCAATAATATAAAACATTATATATATATATATGTATATATATATATATACATACATACATACATATACATATATATGCATATATATATATATGTGTGTGTGTGTGTGTGTGTGTATTTTAATTTTGCTGCCCTCTTTCTTCTCTCTTGTATCCTAATTTCCTCATTTTTCATTTCTTTTCTCTGGCCTTCCTAGGATGCACTCTCCTAATATTATTCTCTAAAAACTCAAGGATATCACTTTATCACCTTACTCAATGGTACTATTTCTGGAATATTCAATTTCCCAAATTTTTCTATCTCTATTTCAAAAGTCTTATTCACTCAGCTTTTGGTTCTCATACATTAAAAAGAACAAAATATAATTAAACGCATTCTTAAGAGTAAAGTAACTTGGAATCTGACATTTTAATTGAAATTACATTTTTTCTTACTATTTTAAACAAGCAATGCACTCTTTCTTCTTTTACACTATGAACTTCAGTCAATGAACTCTGAATATATAAGTTGAATTTTTGCCTACTTTATAGATATACTGTTGGTGGATTTGAAATATTTCACATTTTTAAAATTAAAGAACAGATGTTTTATTTTTTAAATTTTAATATAAGGAGAATAATATTATAACAAAACAGAATTGAGGAAAACCAAAGAAATGGGTGAGAATTGTGTACACTAAAACAATCTTATTGATCATTGCTTGCTATTCACAAGCCAAGTTCAGAACTTGAAATATGATTCTAAAGGAAAAGACAACCTAGGATTGAGTTTGAATTTAGTTCCACAGATATGATAGAAAAAAATTTGGAAAAAGAAATGGCTTTTTTTTGGGGGGGTCAACAGCTTACATAATGTAATACATATTGTAGATGACATTGAAATTAACTTTGCATGATAAAACTAGTTTAGGATTAGATTCACAGAAAGAACATTTTAGAACTGAAGATGGTCATAAAAAATTAAATAGTTCTAAATATTTTCTCCTTTCAGGCTTCAGCAAAGCTGAGCATCAAAGGTGGCAATACAGAAACAGAAATCAGAAAACGGTGGAATTAATAAATTTTATACCTTTTAAGAATTCAGTGGGGCATCTAGATGATATATTGGATAGAGTGCCAGTTCTGAAGTTAGGAGGAGGTGAGTTCAAATCTGGTCTCAGAAACTTAATACTTCCTAGGTTTGTGATTCTGGGAAAGTCACTTAACCCTAATTGCCTCAACAACAACAATAACAAAAACATTCAGCAGCTTTGGGCAGTTCAATTATACATGAAAAGTCTAGCAGATATAATTAATTTCACCTATGATACAACTGCTTCAGTATTGTTCTAGCAATTTCTTTCCATGTATCAATGCAAAAGGCTTACATAACATTTAAGAAAAAAAATAAATTAAAAGCAAAGAGCCAAGATGGTAAATTCAAAGATGCAACAACTGGGTCAAACTCTCTCATAATAACCTCCAAGCACATTTTTTTATTAAAGCTTTTTATTTTTCAAAACATATGCATAGATAATTCTGCAACATTAGCCCTTGCAAAACATTGTGTTCCAATTTTTCCCCACAACTCCACCTCTAGATGGCAAGTAGTCCAATATATGTTAAATATGGTAGAAATGTATATAAGATTTAATATATGCATACATATTTACACAATTGTTTTGCTGTATAAGAAAAGTCAAACTAGAAAGTAAAATGATGGAGAAAATAAAATCAAGCAAACAACCACAAAAAAGTGAGAATGCTATGTTGTGAAACACACTCAGTTCCCACAGTCCTCTCTCTGGGTGTAAATGGCACTTATGGTTACAAGACCATTGGAACTGCTCTGAATCATCTCACTGCTAAAAAGAGCCATGCCCATCAGAATTCATCAATGCATAATATTGCTGTTGCCATGTACAATGATCTTTTGGTTCTCCTCATTTCACTTAGCATCAGTTCATGCAAGTCTTTCCAGACTTTTCTAAAATCATACTGCTTATCTTTTCTTATAGAAAAATAATATTCCATGGAATTCATACACCATAACTTATTCAACCATTCTCCAGTTGATGGGTATCCATTCAGTTTCCAGGTTCTTGTCACTACAAAAAGGGCGACCACAAACATTTTTGCACATGTAAGTCCCTTGCCCTCCTTTAAAATATCTTTGGGATATAAGCCCAGGAGAAAAACTTCTGGGTCAAAGGGTAGGCACAGTTTGATAACTCTTTGGGCATATTTCCAAATTGCTCTCCAGATAGGTTGGATTCGTTCACAACTCCATTGCCAATATATCAGTGTTCCAGTTTTCCCACATACTATCCAACATTCATCATTATCTTTTCCTGTCATCTTAGCCAATCTGAAAAGGTTGTAGTGGTATCTCAGAGTTGTCTTAATTTGGATTTCTCTGTCCAACAATGCTTTATAGCACCTTTTCATATGACTGGAGAGGGTTTCAATTTCTTCATATGAAAATTGTCTGTTTGGGGCAGGTAGGTGGTGCAATGGATAGAGCACCAATCCTGAAGTCAGGAGGACCTGAGTTCAAATCTGATCTCAGACATTTAACACTTCCTAACTCTGTGACCCTGGGCAAGTCACTTAACCTCAGTTGCCTCAGTAAAAAAAAAAAAAAAAAAAAGAACAAACAAAAATTGTCTGTTCATATTCTTGACCATTTACCAATCTCCAAGCATATTTTGCAGTCATATAATAAACAAAATATCAGGATAAGACATTTTCCATCCTAAAATAATTTAGGAGATCAGTAAGAAACATTTGTGATATTGGAATGTGTGGCAGTAAAAAGCGTACAAACAGTTCCTGCACTGGTGGTGTGCTGCAAATAAGACAATCCAAAGATGGTGTGGGGGAGTGAGAGTATCAAAAATATATTATAGGGAACATGTTGCCTTTACTACTGCTCTCTTGTGTTTATTGGCAATTTTATTGTAAATATTTGTTCCTGGCTTATACTTTTAGGGTGAAGATGAGCAGTTATAGGCAATCAAAAGGAAGCAGGGGCCCTGGTCATGGTTCAAAGCCAGAGAGAAATACTATTCCTTTCTGCTGCAGAAGATGAGGGAATTTGGTATCAATTGAAGAGCCAAAAGTATTGATGACTTTTGTGGCTTATAGTGATCAGGGCCCTTGCTAAGTAACACCAAAATGGGTATCAGGAGAGCACTGACCATACCTTTCCATGAATAGCACATTGTTCAGAGTAGCCAAAACATGTAGACTCACAGAATTAGTTCTGAAAATAGCAGCACAACAATCCTGACATTTGAGACACTGACTTCTCAGACCCAGGTTACCAGAACCCAACTTAAAAATAAAGTGCAAAATTAAAAAAAATAGGTTGGAAAAATTAAGAATCATTACCATAAAAAAGATGATATTAGTAGGGATCAGCAAGAAACAAATTCAGAAGAGAATCATTTTTAAAATGGTTACAACTAAAATGTAAACAAAATGATAATTGGACACAGGTCAAGTAATTCCTGAAATGATTCATAGAAGAAAAAAAGGAAAGATAAAAGGGATACAAGAAAATTATGAAAAAGAGATAACTTGCTAAAAAAGGCAAAAAAAAAATATTCATGGAAGAAAACTCCTTAAAAAGCAGAAGTAACCAAATGGAAAACCCTAAAGAAATTACATTGAGAGGAGCAGAACCAAGATGGTGGAGAGGACACACATCTTTTTCTGAGCTCTTCCCACAACCCTCAGACTAACTAGCAAATCTAGCCTCTGAATTAGCTTTGGAGTTTAAAAAAAAACCCCACAAATATAGGAAGTGCAACAAATTACCAGCAGAGACAATTTAAAGATCTCCAGAAAAGGTCTGTTTCAATGAGGTACTGAGGGAGACACGCCAAGTACAAGCAGGCCAAGCACAGACTCTGAGTGCAGGCAGCACAGAGTCCAAGGGAGATGTGGGCTCCACACACTGGAAAATTTATGGGGAAGAATCTATAGCAGTGTTGTCTGCTCTGCCCTGGTTGCAATGTAGTAGATCAGCAGAGAAGTTATAAAGCATCCAAAATAAACACAAAAGGTAAATAGTGAACCCCCCAAAACCAGAATTTCAGGGCCATGCCCACCCAGCATTGGAAGACAGTCAGCACTTGCCAGAGACTGAACCTTAAAACCATGACCCTTTTAACCTTCCCCCTTCCCCCCTTGCCAAAAGACTGAACCTTAACACCATGACCCTTTTCACCTTCACCCTCCCCACCCTGACACAAATATCTGAATATCTAAGAATAACCACTGCATATTCCAGCACAGGCATGCAGAACAACACGCCTCAGGAAACCACAAGATATCATTGTTCTACTCCATCCTTGGGGCCCCTAACCTTTGACACCTGACCCTGACCCTTCATTTCGAAATGTCACAAAAGTATTTGCCCCATCTGTCTTCTTGCTCAATGTACTTTTACTGCATACCTGGCATTGTGGTTATCTGCCTATATATACTCTGTGCAAACTCAATAAACTCGAGACATAATCTACCGTAACCTAGAGTTGTCTCCTTCCTCTCTGTGATCCTGTCCCCAGACCTCTGTGTCTCCCCAGGCCATTCGGCCTTACGAGCTCTGCTCCCCCGGCTTATGTCCTGCTCGCTGACCCACGTTGATGACCTGCTGGACAGGTCAACTGGCGCCCAACGTGGGGCTCCCGAGAGGTGGACAGTAGCCCGACAGAACGCCCCAAGTTGTCTGGACCCCAGGAACCCCGCTCCGCGAAGGGATAGTCGTCTCCGCCGAGCCCCATAGAGAATAAGGTGAGTGTTCGCATCTGTCGATATCATGGGATCGCAATTATCTAAAGAACACATATTCATCAAAGATCTTAAGCAAAGTTTTAGAGAGAGAGGAATTAGAGTTAAGAAAAAAGATCTTTTAAAATTTTTTATCTACATAGATAAAGTTTGTCCCTGGTTTATAGTAAATGGTCCAGAAATACACCCAGGGAAATGGCAGAAAGTCGGCCGTGATCTAAATGCTCTCCTTAGAGAGGAAGGACCTGAGGCTGTTCCCACAAATGCCTTTTCCCTCTGGACATTAATTAATGAAGTTGTTGAGGAAGCCTCAGGTGATGGCAAGACTCGACAATTACTAATTAATGCAGAGTCTTGTTTAGCACCGCTATCTCGCGCTGCATCAGTTAGTTCCATCCCGACCGAAATTCCCCATGAAAAGGAGAAAAAAGAGAAAAAATCACCCCCTTCGGTCATTATAGAGATGCCCCCTCAACCCAAACCAATATACCCACCGATCCCTACTACTTTCTCCCCTCCCCAGGATGAGTCCCTCGCTTATCCCGTCTTTCCCCATAATTACAAGACTCCACCTGAAAACGAAACCAACGTTCTCAGCGAGGAAGATGCGGCAGAATTAGAGACAGAAGCCGCCGCCCATAATCCTCAGAACATTTATCTTTCCCATTATCCCCAGCCACCGTCAGTGGTTATCCAAATGCCCTCTGACAGCGGCACCCCTCATTTTCCATCTCTATACCCCCCGCTTCCTGATTTTCACCCTCCTACTGAAGACTCCCAAAATTACCCAGTCCTTTTTAAACCAGTGGCCCAGAAGCCTCGTACAGACCCCCCTCAGTGGTCATTGACATGCCCCGTTGCGCCCAAGGAATCCCTCTACCCCTCTCTTCCCACGGAGGAGCTCCCTACTTCTAACTCCCTCGCCTTCCCAATGTTTACTAGAAAGCCCGATAATGATGCTTTTGATCCTGGGGGCACGGCACAATTAGGGGAAGAGGCGGCCCATTACAATGATCCTGCCCAGCCCCCTCTTAGCACAAGCCCTCTTCACATTCTTCCTCCTTATGCAGTGCAGACCTGCGCCCTTACCTACAACCAAGCTATCCGCAGCCATAAAATTAGTGCAGGAACAGCTGGCTGCCGGTCATATTGAGCCCTCTACATCCCCTTGGAATATCCCCATCTTTGTCATACAAAAACGTTCGGGGAAATGGAGCCTATTACATGATCTCAGGGCTGTGAACAAGACCATGGTCCCTATGGGAGCACTTCAACCCGGACTCCCTCACCCATAGCTATCCCCAGAGGGTTTTCTAAAGTTATTATTGATTTGAAGGATTGTTTCTTTCCCATCCCCCTCCACCCAGATAATTGTAAGCGTTTTGCCTTTAGTCTCCCCATTGTTAATTGCGTGGGACCCTCACCCTGCTTTCAAAGGAGGGTCCTCCCCCAAGGCATGGCCAATATTGTACCCCAGAGCAGGGAATTTTAAGACCCTTCTGAACCATGCATTGTTTGTTTTAAATTTCCTTTCCTATGATATTAATGGCAAATCTGCTGCTGACCGCTTCTGGCATTCATCCACAGCCAACACCTATGCTCAGGCTATGTGGAAGGACCCAATGTCCAATAGATGGCTGGGTCCCGACCCTGTCCTCATCTAGGGTAAAGGACACGCCTGTATTTGTGATACACAAGCCCAAAACGCCAGACAACTCCCAGAGCGCCTGATAAAACTTCATAATCCACCCAGGGGATCCCCCTGAGAAGCTTTCTAATTGTGCTTTATTGCAGAAAACGACATGAGGCCATCAACCATTGGCATCCTCCTCGGCCTGACCTTTGTTTACTGTCCAACCTCTGGCCACTCTCCATATCAGCTCCTCAATTACACCTGGATGGTAATGAATGGTTGGGGAGATACTATATATAGCACATCTAAAACTACAGCTACGGCCTGGTGGCCCACACTCTTTCCAGAACTTTGTAAGCTAGCTGTGGGAGCCCCGGCCAATTGGGACTTGGAAGAATACCGACACCCAGAGATGAAAGCCCCCTCGTCACCATCCCCTCCTGGGAGGTGGGGCCTTGACCCGTAGGGAGGCTGTGGTGCAGACAGCCGGAGAAGTATGCTGAGGAATGTTGTTTTTATACTAACAAACTCAGCCTTGTAGAAGACAGTTTGAGAAAGGTAAAAGACAGCCTAGAAAAAAGAAAAAGGGAAAAGACAGGAGATAAGAGATGGCTTTGTGAATGGGTTATGGAATTGAGGGATTAAAGAATGGAGAGTATTTTGTGTGTATTTGGGCAGATTGGCAAGAGGGAAAAAGAATGTAGAAGAAAGTGAAGAGGAAGTAGGATTAAAAAAAAAGGTTAGAAAGGTATTTGGGTATGAAAAGACAGAAGGATTTGGCATTCTAAAAGTTAATTAAAGAAAGTAAAAACTGAATGGGGGAGGGAGAAACAGGAAGATTCTTTCTCAAAGAGTGAAATTAAACTCCCCCCCC
>JAJPUD010026342.1:0-16606 GCA_023553655.1 Myrmecobius fasciatus
AAAGAAAAATCACTCATGTGTTTTGTAAATAAAAAGCTTTTAATAAAAAAAAAGAGTGACTTTATAAGTCTAGAAAAAAGTTACACAATTTATCTGGAGAAACAAAAATTCAAGAATCTCAAGGGAAGTAATGGGAGAAAAAAGTTAGGACTATAGGCACAGATCTGAGATATTTATTGTCAGACATTTAATATATTAATTTATTTTATTTGATTATAATTATTTGTTACAAAGAGAAGGTTATTTGTTTTTACAAGGAAAGTTAAAGAGATAGTAAGAGTTATGCAAATCAAGAGAGAAAAAGTATTAATGAATCATTTAAAAATAATAATAAACAGAGGGAAGCAGAAGGAAGTTCAGAAAGGGTCAGAGATAAGCAGGCCAGTATTGAAACTACCATTAAATCTGAATTACACACACACACACACACACACAAAAACACCCTCTAAATAACAGAAGCTCACAATCCTTTCTTTCCTCTGTATATTTTATACATATATATATATATGTAATTGTAATTGTTTCTTAAATTCATAATTTCAAAAAAAGAATATTTTAAAAAGAACTCCCTCTATATTATACCTGGAAGAAAAAAAGATATCATAATAAAGCAATACGGCCTAATTGTGGCATCACACAAGACTGACAATCAGAGAACCCAGACTTAAACCCTGTCTCTATATTAACCATGGGGTGGTGAGCAAATCCACTACGCCTCTACCTTCTTGGTTTTTCTTATCTGTAGAATGAAGGAGTTAGACTGGATGACCTTTAAGGTCTCTTTCAGTTTTAAATCTATAACCCTATAATAAATCAAAGGGCTAAGGATCTTAAATAAAAACTCAAATATACTCACAAAGAATAATTAAACTACTTTTCAAAGTATTTTACAAAAAAAGTGCTTGCAAAATAGTTTGAAAAAATTTTCAACAAACATTTGTTGCTTAGAGAAAAGATTAGATGAACCTTCCCTTTCTTGCTTATGTTCCTGAAAAAAAAAAAATTCCACAAAGCATGCAATTACAAAAATTCTTATACAATTCAATTATTTGGTTTGGAAAAAGCCATGTAGCTAAATGACTAAAGGATGAAATAAAGCTAAGGACAAAATTAATTAATTTTAAGTTAGCAATTGTTGTATGTATTATATTCTATAGGCAACAGGGATCTATTAAAGGTTTAGGAAATTTCTGAACAGAATGTTAGAATCATCAAATATTGAAACTATAAGTGGATTTTGGAATTCATACTGTCTGATCCTTCACTTAAAAAGTAACACTTTAAAAGTAACAGTGATCATTCCATTAATCATAGGTGAGAACAACACTGTGCCCTGATAAAAAGGAATGCATAACCAACATGGTCCCTATGTCTTATCCTTCCATTCCTATTTTTCTCCAGTGGACCCTTGTAAAATCATGGTGTAGTGATTCCCAGCCAGATCTCTGAGGTGAATTTACAGTCAGATTTTAAATTTTCAAGAGGAACACAGTGATTGTGGGACACAACATGAAATACTACCATCAAATAGTTTACAAATTCAACATTGAATAGAGCCACATTCCTTTCAATATTCTCAAGTGTTTGAGATATGTTTTTGTTTACTTTTACTTAAAACTGTGCCAATAATGTCTTAAACTTTCTCATTTGCAAAGCTGAGTGTTTGGTGGTTGCTATGATGAATAAGCAAATACCAAGAAAAAATCAATATGAAACAGGAAATGAAACTGATGGTATCCAATCTGGAAAATGGTTCAATGCTCAATGGGCACACTTATCTCATTAGAAAATGCTTGTGCTAATAAAAATGAAATAAATTTTCTTTTAATTCACATTTTTTCAAAAAGGCACAAATTTGATAGAACATAAATACTTATTAATTTGATGGGAACTAATTACTTAACAGTACTTAATTAATTAAAAAAAGAACTGTTAGTATTTTTTTTGTTGTTGTTAATCAAAAGGTAGTCATAGGACACCATGAGAAATTTAATGAAATACTAAAGGTACTGTGAACCAAGAAAGTTCGGGAATCTCTATCACAGGGCATTCCATAGGGAATTTCAAAATCATCCAACCTCAAAAAGAAAGAAAACAGCTCATCAGCTTACATGTATGGGGGCTTGCCAAAAAATAAGTTATTAGGCACTCCAGTTGGGTTAGAATTAGTCCTTCAGTTATTCAATGAGGTCCCAAAGCCCAGAAGTATGAATCTTTCTTCCCACTAAGGAGTTCCATCAGAAGGGGGACAAATTACAATTCTATGTCCATGTCATGTTCCATGGGATGGGCTACAATTACTGTACATAGGGAAAAAATAAGGCACAAAGACAGGAAATAGCACAAAGAATTATCTGCTTGGTCTGAATTGAGAGGCAGGTGTAAGAGGATATGGCTGAGATGTAGGCATCCTATCTTATAAAAGAAAGTAATCACGTGTAAGTGCTTAATAAATGCTTTTTTTCCCTTCATTCTTTCATTCATTCAAATAAGATAACATCAGTAGGCTCGAGTTAGATTATGAATGTTTCTTAAATGTCTAGACAGTAACTCAAACCATCTTGCTTATTTCTTTCCTAAGCCATGTACCAGTAGAGAATTTCAAAGAAGAGGAAAATCAAGATAATATTAATAGTTGAGCTAGCCCAAATTCCAAAACACTTAAACAGATGCTAAGGGATAAGTGAAGTATTTTAGCAGTCTTCTCAGGAACTAAGTAAAAATTTTGCTTTAATTAAAATTCACTTGTAGTCCTTTATTATCTATGAGTTAGAAGACAGAGCAGAATAAGTCAAAGTATGAACTCCTCTCAGTTCCTTGTCTCCCCAGAATCAAAGAAACTAGAAAATCATTTAACTTTAGAGCCGGCAGTTAGTGATTACTTAGGCCAACACTTCATTTTATAGATAAGAAAAATGAGATGGAACCCAGAGAGACTAAATTATTTTCTACATATCTAGTTACTGCCAAAGGCAAGACTAGAAGAACTCAATCTCCCTAATTCCTACGTGATTTTTCTTTCTATATAGACTGCTTTCTGGTCTAGAAAGCCTTTTAAAGGGCCTATAGCACCTTTAACAACTTCTTCTAAACCAAGGGAGAAGCCATAAAGGTCTTATGCAAGCAAGAACAGAAATGTTCTCCATCTTTTTCTTCCTCAAGGGAATCAGAAGAACCACAGAAGGGCTACTACTAATCAATAAATTTCTTTACCAATCCCAATGTACAGACAACAAATACTCCAATGGCTTCAGGTTCTAAGCAGCTCAGAAAAAAAAAGAATTTCCACAATCTTTTTTTATGTCATCACATCACATGCATGTGAATAAATTTTATCTTCTGGGTGGCCCTACATTAGGTCCCACTGGGCACAAATCCGAACAATCTCATATTCTGCTCAATTTTTAACTAAGGGAATGATGCTAGCTTTAAACATTTATATTTAAAGACTCTTATGAAAGTGCCTCAAGTAAAACATTTATTTATGGATAGTCTGAATCTGCTCCTTTTTCCAAGACCCATATTGGAATATATTAAACAGGGAAGTAACATGGACAGGCCTGCATTCTGGAAAACATTTTGACTCCACAATAAACTGGAAAATAGAGTCGAAGCAGGGAGAGCAATTAGGAGGCTACTGCAATAGTCCAGGAGAGAGGCAGTAATAATGGAAACTTGGGGAGTGGTCATGGCAGGGTCAGAAGTTGTGAAAGTAGAAACAACAAGATTTGAGACTAAAATGGCTATATGGAGACAGGACAGATTCAAGAATAATGCCAAGATATATACTAGAAGGAGGGTACTACCTGTGACAGAAATAGGGAAGTTTAGAAGAAGCAGCCCGGGTGACAAAAGCCAAGGAAGTGAGAGACAGACTGATGGACTCAAGCTGCAGAATAGGGCAGGCATTTTCAGATATGATCCATGTGGCAATTTGTTTTGCTTGATATTATGTCTATTACAAAGGTTTTTGTTTTGTTTTGTTTTGTTTTTCCACGAGGGCTGGAATTTGGTTGGAGAGGAGAACCAAGCTGGGAAGGGAAAAAAGGTAGGAAGGAAAAGAAGGTGATGCATTTTCTTAAATGTACAGAACAGAAAGGGCAGAAGCAATCACAGATAGAGGATAGCTTTGAAATTTACACACTGACTTTATTATGTATTGAAAAAGAAAAGCAAGCTGTATTTTTTTCACATACAATCCTCTTTTTTCTGTTCTATGTACATGGAAATGTTATTTTACTTGGCATTTTGTTAACATTATAAAAAATGCTTGGATTTTTTTTTCTTATTTAAGGTGCAGAAAGGAAAAGAAAAAGCAGGATATCCTTGTCTTCTCACTGCTCCTCCCCCAAACCAGTCACTCAAACCACATTGGAGGGGGATACAGAGGCTTTTTGCCCTTCCCTTCCCAGACTCCTTTAGGATAGGGCTAGGAAGGAAAAGCAACATGACTACTCATAACATATTTCTAGTCATTTAATATACATTACTCTCTTCCACACTTTCAATCATGTTGGACATTTGAATGAGATGTTGTCACCAACCATCTTTCTACAATACTACCAAAGCTTGCATATTTGCCTTATTATTACTTCCTGAAATCCTCTACACCTGCTTCTACATTTGACACAAAATGTCTACGAATGCTTATTTCCTTGTCACATTTTCAACAGGAAGACCCTCAATATGTGTATAATTATTCCCAAAGATTTATAGAGATAACATAGTAAATACAAAATATGTTAGAAACTAACATCCTTTCACCTTTTTTTGTAATTGTTTTTGACTTTTTTCTATTCAATCAGTATTTTAAGCTATTTCAGGTATCTGAAAGCCGAGGGGGCAACTGTTACAGGAGCCACTTGCTAGTGGCTGTTGAGGATCCAATTGTGCTTAGCATATTAGAATCCTTCATGTGAGAAGATGATAACAATACAAGGAGACTGAGAAGCGGTTGCATTTTCTGACCTCTCTCCTCTTCCCCCTTGCCTCAATTTATTTCATTCCCAATTCACAACCAACAAGATAAAGGCTGATTTACAATTCCTTCAGGGGTATTATGATTCACAGCTGTTGGGGCTTTCCAGAGAACTGACCATCCCTTCACACTTAGGCATAATCGTTAAGAGGCAACTACATGATACAATGGACAGCACTGGCTTAGAATCAGAAAGACTCACTTGGAGGCAGCTGGGTGGTATAGAGCACTGGTCCCAGACTTATGAGGACCTGATTTCAAATCAGATTTCAAACACAACACCACTTCAGACACCTAGCCAGCTATGTGATCAACTGCCTCAAGGAAAGAAAAAAAATGTTTATCATTCAACATCAGTATAATTTTGTTGCCACTGGTGCAAATCTCCCATGTATACTTGTAGGTCTGGTCCAGCTATTCTTCCTACTTCTCTCTACTGCCCCATGCAGGATATATCAGAGACTGTGATGTCAGAATTCAAACGTAGCAGCTCTACTTTTATTGATGAAAAAATAGGCTGGTAAAGAAATCTTGACAGACTTTTCCCCCATTTTTCATTTGTTTGTTGTCTTCACACAAGAATCATCCTTTAGGGCATTTAGGAGGCGAAATGGATAGAGCACCAGCCCTGAAGTTAGGAGGACCTGAATTCAAATCTGTTCTCAGACAGTTAACACTTCCTAGCTGTGTGACCCTGGGCAAGTCACTTAACCTCAATTGCCTCAGCAAAAATAAATAAATAAATAAATAAAATGCTAGACAATCTTAAAAATTAGGCAATAGTTTTCATTTTGTAAGATAAATACTAAATTATTTTTCAAACATTAACCTAGAATTTCTGAATTTTTTTTCCATACAGAAGAAAGTATCATTATAAAACATAAGAATTTAATTGTGCACTTATTTTCAATATATATGGTAAGTATATAAGTGGAAAAGAGAGTATAAAAAGATCATGGAAAGAGTAGGCGATATGTGGGGGGGAAAACACAGTAAGTAGAGGTCGTATTAACCATTATATTTATGGAGAGGGATGTGAATTATATTAAATATCTCACCTCAGAAACATTTACTGTAACTATTGTACAAAGATAGCTTTGACACATAAACAAAAAAATGGCTGCTGAACATCCATGTGTTAAACATAGGTAACAAAATAAGGAGCAAATAATTCAAACTGTACTTACAAGACATTGGGTGCTGGGCTGTTACAAGGATAAAAAGCTAAAATTATTCTCTAAAGCTACTGAACCAATGTACCACTTCAACTAAAAGATGCACCATATCACACCTCAATCCCTAAGTCCAAGGTGCAATCAATAAGGATGTTAGAAACAAAACAAAAAATATTATTCTTTCTACTGAACCATGGGATTCAGTGGTACTTATACTTATGTCATGAAAAAAAGAAAAAAAGAAAAAATGCACATCAGAACTGGGAATAAAAAGAAATCCCAGTGGGGAGAATCCCACAGGGAAAGGCTTGGAACTAGCAATAATGCTTCAAGGGGAAAACCAAAGCAGAAAATTTGGCTACATCAAAGGGGTCATGTAAGAAAGTAAAATTAAATGAAAATCCAGTCCAGATTATATGTTTTATAAGCCAAGGGAACACAAACTCCTTTTAATACAAGCCTAAATAAAATATAGTTAGCAATAGACAAGCACCTACTATGTGCTAGGCATTATTCTAAGTGTATGTATATAATGCATCACAAACCCACAATGTATCACTAAAATGCATTTGGTACCACTATTCCTGTCAATTAGCATAGAATTTTTTTTAATATATTGGAAAAACAAAAAAGTTGACTTAGAACAAATTAAAATTCAAGCTATTGGGCAATTAGCTGAGCTATAGATGCTTCCTCAAAACTGATCAAGGATTAAGTTTTTAAGGTTAAAATTAACCACATATAATACCTTTATAAATCCATATATAGGAGCCATATATAATCGACCACAGAGAAACCTGCTTAATTGTTTCAGTAAAAATGCTGTATCATCACAATGTTTTCAATTATGAAATCCACAACCTGACCAGAGTTCCTGAGTCAACTGAAGAAATTACCTTCTTTTGTTTCAGGAGAACATGGATTCAGGCAATAGCAAAATATTTTGTTGATAACAGATTTCCCAGTTTTCAAAAAAGAGAAAGAAAATGCAGTTATACGCCTTTCTGGTTAGTCAACTTGACTTTGTTTCCTGCCAAAATTCTACCCACTTGACAGCTATTGAGGTACTCAGGGATTTGGGATTCAGGAACTGAGTTTGAATCTTGCCTCAGTCACTAGTCAAGTCACCCTGGGCAAGTCATTTAATCTGTTTGAATCTAAATTTCCTCATCAAAATGAGGGTGATATTATCATCTACATAATAGGATTATTGTGAGCAAATGAGGTAACATATGTAAAGTTTTTTGCAAACCTTGGCTCTGAAACTGCTATTATTATCATCACCTGCCTTTTATTTTAGGATCTCGGTGAAATTTAAATAAGATAATATATGTAGAGCTTTGCTAACCTCAAAGCACTATAAAAATGCTACTAGCAGCTGCAGCAGCTTATTTAAAAATCCTTGTTGATCTGATTAGGGAATTCTAGAAGAACCAATATGGGCTCATCAAGAATAAATCATACCAGTTTTAAAGCAGTTTGGTGTAAATGAAATAGAGAAAAATCTTACTCAAAATGGATGCATAACCTGAGAATAAAAGATCACACTATGAAAAAAATTAGTAGGATGCAATCAGGTACCTGTCATAACTATGGCTTGTTCTTAACTCAACATGGGGAAAAGGAGATTAAAAAAATAAATGTTTTACTAAATAAAATGTAAAATTTTTCATTAAAAAAGTCAATGAAAAATGAAAAGAGAAAAAGGAAAATGTTTATCAACTGTCATCTATGAAGTCAGATATCCAAAACATGAGAACTCTTGATCTTCATTACCAGAAAAATGACACCAAAAACCATGTCTCCAGTAGACAGTCAAAAGTTATGTACATTTATTCAAAACATCAGAAACTGTCCATGAAATATACTCAAAATTAATAATAGTAAGAAAAATACAAATTAAAATAACTCTAAAACTTCATTCCAGCAAATTGGCAAAGATGACAAGACGAAACAGTCAATAGTGGAGGCAGGAAAGAAACACTGAAGCCAATTGTCCAGTCCTTCTCATCCATTTCAAAATCATACTGTCTATAGCCAGGCCATCCTCTTTGCCACCGCCACCACCCACAAGAACCTGAATTCTGTTTCTGGTATCCTGGACTCTGTGACAGAACTTTTGCCTCATCCTGCCAGGAATCAGACCTTTAGTTTAACTATGTCACCAAGTACGTGCACCCCACCCACTTATGTATCCTATTAGAATGAGCCAAAGTTGAAAGGTCTTTAAGGGCAGGGACTCTGTTTGTATGTGTAACCCCAGATCATATTCCTAGACACAGAGAAAATACCTATATGCCTTTTCTCTTATTCAAGCCAGACTAGCGTGCATTATTAGTACAACTGTAAAATGGTTCAACTATTCTGGATTTCAGCCTTGAATCATGCAAGGAGTATCTCCAAGGAGATCAAAGTCAGAAACAAAAGTCCGTTATATGTCAAAATATTTACAGTACTCTTTAGAGTAGCAAACAACTAAAACAAAATAGGTGCCCATCAAAAGTGGGGAATAGTTAAAAAAGAAAATACTGACATGCAAATATAAACTGATGATTATTACATAATGAAAAATGAAAAATTCAAAGAAGTATGGGAAATATGTTGTAAACTAAGAGTGACTACAACAATGTAAATGAAAAGAATACTAATGAATCTGAGAATCTGAAAAAATCAAAGGATCAAGAAACAGATAATGAAACTCTTCAAAGCAAAGAAGCAGAGGGAAGCAAAGAAAACTTCTATGGCAGAGTAACACATCATCAGATGCAGACATTGCAACAAATATTTGTTGCTTACTTTCTTTGTTGCAAGGGAGAGTTCAAGCTAGAGAAAAGGGCTGAAGTAACTATACAAAAAGCATGAATAAAACTTTTTTTTTTAATTCCCAACAGAAGTTATCAAACTGTGCGTACCATTTGACCCAGCAGTGTTTCTACTGGGCCTATATCCCAAAGAGATTTTAAAGGACAGAAAGGGACCCACAAGTGCAAAAATGTTTGTGGCAGCCCTTTTTGTAGTGGCTAGAAACTGGAAATTGAAACGATGCCCATCAATTGGAGAATGGCTGAATAAATTATGGTATATTAATGTCATGGAATATTACTGTTCTGTAAGAAACAACCAGCAGGATGATTTCAGAGAGGCCTGGAGAGACTTGCATGAACTGATGCTGAGTGAAATGAGCAGAACCAGGAGAACATTATACAGAGCAACAAGATTACACGATGATCAATTCTGATGGACATGGCTCTCTTCAGCAACGATGTGATTCAAACCAGTTCCTATTGTTCAGCGATGAAGATAGTCATATACATCCAGAGAGAGGCCTGAGGGAACTGAGTGTGGACCACAACACAGCATTTTAACGATTTCTGTGAATATTTCCATGCATTTTGTTTTCCTTCTTAGGTTGTTTTTTTTTTTTCTCTCTTTCTAGATCTGATGTTTCTTGTGCAGTAAGATAACTGTATAGATATGTATACATATATTGGATTTGTCATATAATTTAACATATTTAGCATGTATTAGATTACCTGTCATCTAGGGGTGGGGGGTGGAGGGAAGGAGGGGAAAAGCTTGGAACAAAAAACAAATTTTTTTTGCAAAGGTCAATGTAGAAAAATCACTCATGTTTTGTAAATAAAAAGCTTTTAATAAATAAATAAATAAATAAAATTCCCAACAGGTCATGCTAGACAAATCACATTTTTCTTTCTGATACGATTAAAAGACTGCTAGATCAAAGAAATATTATAGACTTGATTTTAGCTTACTTGATTTTAGCAAAGCATTTCACAAACTCCCTTCCCGTTCTTCTGACAGACAAGACATGGGCTACATCAGGGGTTCAGAACATCTTCTATGTCAAGGACCCCTTTGGTAATCTGGTGAAGTCTATAATCCCTTCTCAGAATATTTTTTTTCTTTTTTTTTTTTTTTAATTAAAACTTTTTATTTGCAAAACATATGTATGGGTAATTCTTCAACATTAACCCTTACAAAGCTTTCTGTTACAAATTTTTCCCCCCTACTCCCCACCCCTCCCCTAGTTGGCAGGATATCCACTACACGTTAATTATGTTAAAATACTTGACAAATCGAATATATATATACATATTTCCACACTTATCATTTTTGTGCAAGAAAAATCCTATCTACAAGAAAGAAAAATCAGAAAAAGGAAACAAGGCAAGCAAACATCAATAGAGAGCATGAAAATATTATGTTGTGGTCCACATTTCACATCCCTCTCTCTGGGTGTATATGGCTTTCTTCACTAAACAATTGGAAGTGGTTTGAAACATTTCATTGTTGAAGAGAGCCATGTCCATTAGAATTGATCATCATATAGTATTGTTGTTGCTGTGTATAATGATCTCCTGGTTCTGCTCATTTCACTCAGCGTCAGTCCATGCAAGTCTCTCCAGGCTTCTCTGAAATCATCCTGCTGGTCGTTTCTCACAGAACAATAATATTCCATAACATTCATATACCATAATTTGTCCAGCCATTCTCCAATTGATGGGCATCCATTCAGTTTCCAGTTTCTTTCTAGCTACTACAAAAAGGGCTGCCAGAAACAGAATATTTTTTTAAATGCTTAACACATAAAAGATTGAAAAGAAAACCAACTGAGTTCACAAGCCCCTATGTCATGCACTAGATGACAAATATTATAGGTTAAATGCATTTGGAACTGAGCTAGTTACATAGTCATTAATAGTACAATGGTACAACGTCAATCTGTAAAGGGGCTCTAAGGAACATGCCCAGAGGATTAGCCCTTGATGCTGAGTCAGTTTAACCAATGATTTGGTTTGCTAATGACAGATAGCCAAGATACAAAAAGATTGTGACAGGCCTAAAATTATTGACAAAACCAACAAAATGAAATTTAACATGGATGTGAAGTCTTAAGTTTTTAGTTTTTGTTTTTTTAATCAACTTTACAAGTACAAAATGGGATATACTTTTTGAAAAAAGACATAGGGGTTTTGGTGAAATACCAGTTCCATATAGATCAAAAGGGTTAAAACTAGTTAGATCTCAGGCTGCATTAGGTGAGGCCTAACATCCAGGACAAGTACCACTATTCTGTCATACATATCCACACATCCTGTCAGCTGGAATAAAATGCTAAGTACTGGGCACCACATTTTAGGCTAGCAAAGGGTAAACAGGATGGCAAAGGACTCTGGGATCAAACTGAGTAAACAACTGAAGTTGTTTAGCTTGAAGAATATAAGAGAAAAGAGAAATAGCCATAACAGTTCTCTTCTTACCTGAAGTGCTGTCAGTAGATGAGAATATTTATTTTCCTACATTCCTAAGAGTAGAACTAGGAGCAATGAGTAAAAATTTAAGAGACAGACTGAGGGGGGAAATTTCCTAATAATTAGAGATGTCCAAAACTTGATTTCCAAAATAGTGGGTTTCCCCTAATAAAAGTCTTTAAAAGAAGGATAGATAACCGTTTGTCAGATGTTACAGAGGAGTTTTTGTGCAGCTACAGGTCTTACAAGATGGCTTCTGAGAACCCTCTGAAGTCTTGAAATTCTTATTCAAATATATTCAGAACTTGTCAAATGCCATTTTAATAAGCAGGACAATGACATCATGATTTTCTCACTGAAAAAAAAAATGATAAACTCCACAAATTGCTCTTCATTTTGCAGGATAAAATTAAGGTAATAAGTATGCCCAAACATGACCAAAGTGTTGTAAAAGTGAGCATACCCTTTGATTCAGCAAAACCACTACTATGTCTTTAACCCAAGGAGATCATTAAAAAAAGGAAAAGAACCCACGTGTACAAAAATATTTATAGCCGTTCTTTTTGTAGTGAAAAGAATTGGAAATTGAGGGGGATGCCCATCTATTGGGGAATGGCTGAATAAGTCATGGTTTGTGACTATAACAGAATACTATTATTCTATGAATGATGAGCATGCAGAAAAACCTGGAAAAATTTACATGAACTGATGCTGAGTGAAATGAATGAGCAGAACCAGGAGAATACTGAACACAGTAACAACATTATTATGCAATGATCAACTGACAGACTTAGCTATTCTCAGCAATATAATGATACGAGAAAATTCCAAGGGATTCATGACAGAAAATGCTGACCACATGCTGAGAAAGAACTATTTAGTCTTCATTCACTATATAACTAATGTGGAAATATGCTTAATGTAACCTATATCAGATTGCCTGGGTTATTGGGAAAGGGGGAAAAAAAGGAGATAGAGAAAAAAGTGGAACTCAAAAATCTTACAAAAATAATATTGAAAATTGTCTTTACATGTAATTGAAAAAATAAAATACTATTAAATTGAAAAATTGTTAAGTAATTTTAATCAGAAAATTCAATTATTTTAATCATATTTCTATTAAGTTAATTTGTTAGTAAAGATTTATTTTTTAAAGTCATTATTCTTCCAGTGACATTTTATTGCTATGAATCACATAGCACTGCAATTTTCAAAATTACAAGGAACCTGAGGAGTTGTGGATAGATATGCAAAGAATAAAAGCTGTACTACTGTATAGCCAGCATGACCTGGCAAAAGTAGTATAAAAGATATCACTCTGGAAATTCACAATAGGAAAAACATGTCAGATCATGTATCAAGAGCAAGGAATAGCACTGGACAGCCTGAGTGCTACCCTGGCACCCTTTAAAACACCTGGAAGTAGTAATCTAATGGTTGGGTGGCTCCTCCTTGGGGCTTTTATAGGAATACATGTGCAAGAGGCCTAAGGATCCACAGGTGTCAATGGGCTATTTAGCACTGCTGAGAGAACCCACTTAATGAGACCATATTATCTTATTCAATACTGCATTAAAGTAGCATTTGTTAAAATGCTTTTTGAAATCAACCAAGAAATATTTACTAAGTACCAACCATTTGAGCAGCATAATAACATTAAAACAAAATACTGTCCATGTTCCTGAATGCTTAATGTTTACTGACTGTTGGAGAAACAAAACCAATACTTAAAGAAAAAATTTTAATATTATATGAATATATCAAAGGATAAACTATGTACCTCACACCACAAATGCAGAAATTGAGGAAACAGATATCAGCATGCACTGGAATAGTATAAGAAGACATAAGAGAAAGTAGATGTCAGTATGATCTACTTAAGATATGACAATAAAATCTAACACTATGGGATATTGAGAGAATACTGATATAAATGTCCGTATGTGTGTTTACGTACACATACACACAACCTTTTAAAGAGAGCTAATAGCACATGTATTTTTGTAATCTTTCTTCATTTTCATACCAACATTCTCAATAGCATATGTGTTGGTATCATGATCAAGAAGAGACCTGGTTATAACAATAAATCCACCATAATACTACCATAACAAATTTCGAAATTAAGGAATGACCTAGTTTCGAATTCAGACAGGCATCTAAAGCCATGTGACTTCCTCTGGGCCCTGGTTCTTTGTTTATAAAATGATGGAGTTACACAGCTTTAACTCAACATTTCTATGCAAAGCACTTATGAACTTTGAGATCCTTTTCACCTCCAACAGCTTTTAATTCTATAGAGGATTACTAGTAAGATTTAAGAGAAGTCAAACTCAAGAGAGCTCAAGCTCATTTAATAACTGGATTAATCAGAAAGTGGGTGATAATTCAATTTTTCATGTTCTCAAATGTGGAAATATCTCTACTCACTGATCCTATATCACACAGTCATAAATCTTTTCCCAATTGTGAAACAATCTGAAAATTGAAAAGAAGCATTATTTGTTTTCCAGTCTATCAAAAAAATAAAAACTGAGTTGTCTGCACAGTACAATAAATTGAATAACTCATATTGATTTAGCTTTTTTTCTTTAACAGTCCTCTTCAACTAAAATAGATAAAATTCAAAAATTACATAAACTTATTTTTTAAAATTATGTGTTGAAACTAACACAACATTGATGTAGTTGTAAAATGATCCAACCATTCTGGAGAGCAATTTGGAACTATACCCAAAGGGCTATAAAACTATGCCTAGCTTTGATCCAGCAGTCTCACTATTGAGTCTGCATCCCAAAGAGGTCCATTAAAAAAGGGAAAAGGATCCACATCTGCAAAAATGTTTGTAAATAACTCTTTTTGTAGTGGCAAGGAACTGAAAATTGAGTGGATGCCCATCAGTTGGGGATGGCTGAATTAAGTTATGATACATGAATGTTATGGAATATTATTGCTCTATAAGAAATGATGAGCAGGCTGATATCGGAAAAGCCTGAAGACTTACATGATGCTGAATTAGATGAGCAGAACTAGGAGAACATTGTATACAGTAACAAAATAAGATTATGTAATCATCAACTGTGATGGACTTGGCTTTTCAACAATGTGGTAATTCAAGACAATTCCAACAGACCTGGGATGGAAAATGCCAATCACATCCAAAGAAGAGGACTAGGGAGACAATATGGATTGAAGCACAGTATTTTCACCTTTTTGCTTCTTTGTTTGATTGTACATATTTAACCTATACCAGATTGCCTGCTGTCTTGAGGAGGGGGAGAGGTAAGTCAGAGAAGGAGAAAAATTTAGAACACAAAGTCTTATTAAAATGAATGTTGAAGGGGCAGCTAGGTGGCACAGTGGATAGAGCACCAGCCCTAAAGTCAGGAGGACCTGAGTTCAAATCTGGTCTCAGACATTTACCACTTCCTAGCTGTGTGACCCTGGGCAAGTCACTTAACCCCAACTGCCTCAGCAAAAAAAAAAAAAAAAAAAAAAATGTTGAAAAATATCTTTACATGAGATTTACACGAACTGATGCTGAGCGAAATAAGCAGAACCAGAAATACATTGTACACAGTAACAGTAAGACTGTGCAATTTTTGACCAACTATGAAAGATTTGGTTCTTCCCAGTGATTCAGTGATCCAAGGCAACTCAAACTTTGGATAGAAAATGCCATCTGCATTCAGAAAGAGGACTACGAAGACTGAATGTAAATCAATACATGCTTTGTTCACTTTTTTCTTTTTTTTTCTCTCCTGTGTTTTTTTTCCCTTTTGTTTGATTTTTCTCAACATGACTTATAAAGAAGTGTATTAAAAAAATATTCATGCATAACCAGAAAATAAATAAATAAAATGTTTTTAAAAAAAAATATCTTTACATGTTTTTGAAAAAATACTATTGGGGAAAAAAAGTAAATTATGTGTTAAGAAGAATTCCAAATGTATAATAAGCTTGCTGTTTTAGTAAAAACTCAATCACAGATTGCTTTTGATGAAAGTGTTATGGCTGATAAACAAGTCAGTCACAGGAGGATCAAGTCAAAAAAACCCTGAATTCAAATCCTTTTCTGACCCTTACTTCAGCTGCTGAGTTTCAGATGGCTCTTGAAGACAACAAAAATAGCTAGCATTTATTAAGCACCTACTATGTGTCAGGCCATTTGTTAATTGCTTTTTCATAAATATTACCTCATTTGATCCTCACAAAAACCTTAGAAGGTAGTTGCTATTACTATCCCCATTTTGCAACTGAGGAAACTGAAGCAAAAACAGGTGAAGTGATTTGCCCAAGGTCACACAGGTGAAGTGATTTGCCCAAGATCACACAGGTAGCAAGTATCTGAGGCTAGAATCTGACTCCAGGCCCAGTGCTCCATACACAGCTAATGGTCTTACCTAGAGTCTACAGACTGTCTTCTGAAGATAGCTAAATTCATAGAAATTCTTCACAAAGGTAGCCAACACAGTGATTTTTTGGTCACAGCTACATGTGGTCTAAAAAGTATTGCAGAGCTCAGACTTGTGTTGATGAAGTATACATACCAGATACATGTATATATACATACTTACATACATGAATATATATAAATGTGTATACACATATACACACACTTCACAAGATCTATAATCTTGCTTATGTAAAATCCTCCCTCTTCACTGAAGTAGATCTAAAACCTCTGAGGAACTTGATAATATGGTCTCAAAAGATCCTGGGAGAGGAGGAAAAAGAAAACAATCACCTGGTAGCCAAATCTGGTGGTAGAAAAGTTTCCAAGAAAGTTATGCAAGCTCTCATTCAGCACTATAATACTTACAAAATGCTATCAAGTATTTGTTTCAATGAGCTTTGAGAAATTTGTTAAAACAAGTCATTTAATTTTCTGTTATAATCAGTAAAATACAAAAATGAATCATTGGCTTAAAGCATGATATACACTTTATAAAAAATGAAATATTTATCTGAGATGCAAATCAAAAGAATACTTTTTAAGGACGACTAACTCTAATTAATGGTTTAAATCAACTTAATTTAAATAACTTTCATTTTCAACCATTTCCTCTTTCTCACTAATGAGCACCCCAAAATGAGCATTGCCAAGTCAATTAATGATTTCTACATAAAAGCACATTTATCAACTAAGAGAAGATGTTATATCATCAGAATACTTTTTT
>JAJPUD010026343.1:5312-16605 GCA_023553655.1 Myrmecobius fasciatus
TTATTCTTATTTTTTTTTTTTTTGCTGAGGCAATTGGGGTTAAGTGACTTGCCCAGGGTCACACAGCTGTTATGTGTCTGAGCCCAGATTTGAACTCAGGTCCTCCTGACTTCAGGGCTGGTGCTCTATCCACTGCGCCACCTAGCTGCCCTCCCAGAAATTTATTTTAATACTTAAAGGCCTTTTCTCCAAACAAGTAATTTAAGAAAGACCCTTTCTTAGGAAGCAAGAGTACACAGAAATTATTTATGGCTCAAAAACATCCCATTATAGTCACAAACCATAATGTGTTCAGCCCTTCCTTAATTGATGAACACCCCTGAAGTTTTTAGTTCTTTGCCACAACTACAAAAATAGTGGCTATAAATATTATTATACATATGAATACTTTGCTTCTTTTTTTCTCTTTAAAATACAGGATTATTGCCTGGTATTGCTTGGTATGCACAGTATAAATTGTTTTAACTGATTACCCTCTTTTTTCCCTCATTTATGTAAATATATAAAATCTTCAGGTGAAATTTACTCTTTAGAAGACAATTTTCTATTTTGTCTTTCTGGCCACTCTATTCTGTATGCACAAATTAAGTTTATTCCTAAGCAAAAATATTGTCTTATTAAATGACATGTACATTTGTATAGTTTTTCCCAAAGATCTTGTTGATGTGAACAATGTTTCTAAATTTTTAAAATCCAACATCACATTTTCAACTAATTTCTTTTCATCTTTTCCTTTGTTCATTTATGTTTTTGAGATATATTTCTTGTTATTTACAATACCTTCTGGCTCTCTTCTTGAAATATTATGATACCTAGGAAAGAGGCTTATATAACTATACATGTTTTATCTCTTTTATGATTCATTCCTTAAAATACATTTTTTTATTAAAGCTATTTATTTGTATAACATATGTATAGGTAGTTCCCCAGCATTGATATTTACAAAGCTTTCTGTTACAACTTTTACCCCCCGTCCCCTCCCCTCCCCTAGATGGCAGGAAGTGCAGTACATGTTAATAATATTGAAATACTTGAAAAGTTGTACAAGAAAAAATCCTATCTACAAGAAAAAAAAAAGAAAATCAGAGAAAGGCAACACAATGCAAGCAAACATCAATAGAGATCATGAAAATGTTACATTGTGGTCCATATTTCTTATCCCTCTCTCTGGGTGTATATGGTTTTCTTCAGTGAACAATTGGAACTGGTTTGAGACAATTCTTTGTTTCAGAGAGCCATGTACATCAGCACTGATCATCATGTAATATTCTTGTTGCTGTGTATAATGATGTTCTGGTTTTGCTCGTTTCACTCAGCATCAGTTCATGCAAGTTTCTCCAGGCCTCTCTGAAATCGTCCTGCTGGTCATTTCTTACAGAGCAATAATATTCCATAACATTCATATACCATAATTTATTCAGTCACTCTCGAATTGATGGGCATCCATTCAGTTTCCAGTTTCTAGCCACTACAAAAAGGGCTGCCATTCTTACACATGTGGGTCCCTTTCCCTCCTTTAAGATCTCTTTGGGATATAGGCCCAATAGAAACACTGCTGGCTCAAAGGGTATGCACAGTTGGATAACTTTTTGAGCATAGCTCCAAATTGCTCTCCAGAAGGGTTGGATCCGTTCACAGTTCCACCAACAATGTATTAGTGTCCCAGTTTTCCCACATCCACTCCAACATTCATCGTTATCTTTTCCTGTCATTTTAGCCAATCTGACAGGTGTGTAGTGGTACCTCAGAGTTGTGATAATTTGCATTTCTCTGATCAATAGTGATTTGGAGCAACTTTTTATAGGACTAAAGATGGTTTTAATTTCATCATGTGAAAATTGTCTGTTCATATCCCTTGACCACTTATCTATTGAAGAGTGGCTTGAATTCTTATATATATGAGACAATTTTCTATATATTTTAGAAATGAGGCCTTTATCAGAACCATTAAATGTAAAGATGGTTTCCCATTTTGATGCTTCCCTCCTAATCTTGTCTGCCTTTGTTTTATTTGTACATAAACTTTTTAACTTAATATAATCAAAATTATCCATCTGGTGTTCAGTTAGGAGTTCCAGGTCTTCTTTGGACATAAATTTATTCCATTTCCACAGGTCTGAGAGATAAACTATATTACGTTCCTCTAACTTGCTTACAAAGTCCCTCTTTATATCTAGATCATGAAGCCATTTAGATCTTATCTTGGTATGTGGTGTTAGGTATGGGTCAAGCCCTAATTTCTTCCACACTAGTTTCCAATTTTCCCAGCAGTTTTTGCCAAATAGAGACTATTTATCCCAAAAGCTGGGGACTTTGGGTTTATGGAACACTAGATTGTTAAGGTTAATGCCTAGGTTGTCCTGATAACCTATCCTGTGCCACTGATCAACGGCTCTATTTCTTAGCCAATACCAAATGGTTTTGATGACCGCTGCTTTATAATATAGTTTTATATCTGGTACAGCAAGGCCACCTTCATCTGCCTTTTTTTTTATTAATCCCCTTGAAATCCTTGACCTTTTGTTCTTCCAAATGAACTTTGCTACTATTTTTTCTAGATCTGTAAAGTAATTTCTTGGGAGTTTGATTGGTATGGCACTAAATAGGTAGATTAGTTTGGGTAGTATTGTCATTTTTATTATGTTCGCTCTGCCTACCCATGAGGACTTAATATTTTTCCAATTGATTAGGTCTGATTTTATTTGTGTGGAAAGTGTTTTATAATTTAGTTTGTATAGTTTCTGACTTTTCCTTGGCAGATAGATTCCCAAATATTTTATCCTATCATCTGCTATTTGGAATGGAATTACTTTTTGTATCTCTTGCTGCTGAACTTTGTTGGTAATATATAAAAATGCTGATGATTTATGTGGATTAATTTTGAATCCTGCCACTTTGCTAAAGTTGTGAATTGTTTCTAGTAGTTTTTTAGTTGAGTCTCTAGGGTTCTCTAAGTATACCATCATGTCATCTGCAAAGAGTGATAATTTGGTTTCTTCATTACCTACTCTGAATCCTTTTATCTCTTTTTCTTCTCTTATTGCTAAAGCTAACATTTCTAATACAATATTAAATAGTAATGGTGATAGTGGGCAGCCTTGTTTCACCCCTGATCTTATTGGGAATGGTTTTAGTTTGTCTCTATTAAATATGATGCTTGCTGATGGTTTTAAATAGATGCTGCTGATCACTTTAAGGAATAGCCCATTTATTCCTATACTCTCTAGTGTTTTTAATAGGAAAGGGTGTTGAATTTTATCAAAGGCTTTTTCTGCATCTATTGAGATAACCATATGGTTTTTGTTAATTTGGTTATTAATATAATTAATTATGCTGATAGCTTTCCTAATATTGAACCAGCCCTGCATCCCTGGTATAAATCCTACTTGGTCATAGTGTACTATCCTGGGGATGACTTTCTGTAATCTCATTGCTAATATCTTATTTAAAATTTTTGCATCAATATTCATTAGGGAAATTGGTCTATAGTTTTTTTTTCTCTGTTTTCACCCTACCTGGTTTAGCTATCAGCACCATATTGGTCTCATAGAAGGATTTTGGCAGTATACCTTTTGTCCCTATTTTCTCAAATAGTTTGTGTAGTATTGGAATTAATTGTTCTTTGAATGTTTGGTAGAATTCACATGTAAATCCATCTGTTCCTGGAGATTTTTCCTTAGGGAGTTGGTTAATAGCTTGTTCTATTTCTTTTTCTAATATGGGGCTATTTAAATAATTTATATCCTCTTCTGTTAACCTGGGCAATCTATATTTTTGTAGCTATTCCTCCATTTCATTTAGATTATCAAACTTACTGGCATAAAGTTGGGCAAAGTAACTCCTAATTATTGCTCTAGTTTCCTCTTCACTTACATTTGTTCAATTCTTATTTTTAAAGTGTTGTTTTCTTCAGTTATCTTTTTAAGCTTTTTTTGTAACTGGCCAGTTGAATTTTTTGGTTCATTGCACTCTTTTTCCACTTCACTAATTTTATTTTTCAATAAATTGGTGTCTTTATCATATCTCTTTTGGAGGGCTTCTTGCACTGACCAGTTTTTTTTTCCCTTTTATTCTCCATCTCTCTTTTGAGATTTTGTATGCAATCTTCCATAAAGGCCTTTTGAAAAGGGGACCAGTGATGGTCCTTAATAACATCCTCTGAAGTTTTGTCTAAAGGAACCTCAGAATCTGGGGCCAGCCCTTCTCTGTCTCAATAAAGGCTGTCTATGGTGAGAGCTCTCTTTTTCTTCTTCATTTTTTTAGACCCTGTGGATATCTCTTTAACGTAGGGAAAAAAAACAAAACAAAACAAAACAAAACAAAAAAACGGCAGCTGAAGTTCTATGCCCTGGGGCACTCTGGCGAATTAACTTAAGGTGCTGGGCCAGTGGGGGCTAGGACTAAGTCCAAATTACTCCTTAAACAAGGCAAGTCTGCCAGAACACCTGCCCCCAATCAGGGCAGAGTGTCTCGATTGCCTCAGATAAACTTCAGGTGTTTGGAGTTTGGAATTTCTGCCAGGATGAGCTGAGCTGAGTCCCACCCTCACTTCCGGCCTACACAGGAGTCCTCTATTTATCCCTCTGTCCGAGTTAGACAAACCTGATATGAAGTTCTTCAGAAAAGTGTCCAAATATTTCTAAGTTCGTTGACTTGAAGATCAGTTCAGAGGCTTATTTTATTGTTGATTTGAGAGAAGATCGGAGGAGGACGCAGAGAGTCACGTTTTCACTCTGCCATCTTGGCTCCGCCCCCCAGAAGTATATGTTGAACAAGTTTGAAGATTATTATCAAACATTACAAAAATCCCCTTCTTCCATCTTCTCTGCAACAGATTGAATTGTTTGCATATAGGTTTTTCTATTATGTATATCATGAGCATTTCAGGATACAATAATGGAATTTTCCACATAATGATACTTTTCATCATTTTTAAGCAGTTATAGAAGCAATTTCCCAATTCCTTTATTAGGCTATACAAAGAGAATCTCAGTTATTTTAGTTTCAACTTGCTAATATCTTCTAGTTTCATTGAGTCAGAATTTCTTATATTATCAAGTCAGATTTAATGCTTGTACATGGTCTAAGAACTGTGTAATGGTTAGTACTTTCTGTCTCCTTTGACCATTCCACCACCATCACTTTGGAAATAGAAGGAAGGACTGACTCTATTTTTTTTTTTACTTTTCTTTCTTTCATGGATAATCATGGCCAAATAATTCATCAGAGAGCTACAGATCTTCTGGTATTCAGTTTTCCTAATCTTATCTAGGTTAGCTTCATAGAATAGAAATTATCTACATTTAAAATTCTATGAAAGTATTTTCACAATGATGAAATCTCTCATAGTTTGCATTCTACTGGTACAGCTGTTGAAAATGGACAGTCACATCCTTGATGGGATACTAATTACAGCTCAGTATTATTCCATTATATTCATAAAGTGTAATTTGTTCATCTAGTCCTCAACTGATGCACATTCTTAAAGTTTCTAGTTCTTTGCCACCACTATAAAAGAGAAAGAAATATTTTGTTCATATGGAACCATATTCCTTTTTCTTTTGGAACTCTTGGTAGGATTATTTTTTGGTACTGTATACATACACTTACATACATACATGTGTATATATGCACACTTACCCAAATGTTCATATACATATATAGATCTTACACTAACAACATTTTGGATTAATAAACTAGAAAAAAAAGAATTTTTCTAATTTCTAAAACAAGTATCACTGTCTTTTTTATCTTCTATCATATGTGAATTTGTATATAATAAATTAATTCTGATTAATTAATTTTGATTCTTTCTTCCTTTTTAGTAAAAAGATAGCAGTCTAATACGACTCTTTCATACTTACATTTTTCTTTTGTATGGCATGAGACAGTGACATAGCCTGAATTGATCTCTGTAATGTCACTGATCTGACCTGAATTTATCCCAACTATAGCCTTTCTTTTGTCTTATTCATGTCTTTGAGAAGTTGAAAAATTAAATAATCTCTTGGAATACTAAGAGATGTAAGAGGTATCATGAAAATCCTCTTTAGCTCTTTAATAGACGAGGAAATTGAGTTCTTTGGAGGTTTAGTGCTTTGCTCAAGGCTACTGTCAGTAAATGCCACTGGTAAAATTAAAGTACAGGTTTTTGGATTCCAGAGCCATTTCTTTTTACCTTATGCTACAGTGCTTTGATTTCTGGCGGAAAGCTAAAACACCTACTATTCAAGGTGATATTGTATCTAAGTATTGCCAATGCTTGCTTGGATTTTGAAGTTTGATAACATCAGGTAAACAAAGTCTATGAACATTTTTTTAACAAGAAAGAATCAAAATACATGAAAGCCTAGTCATCTGAGATAATACTGGAACAGCCAAAACAGCCAAAGGCAAGTCTATATTCACAGGGATGATTATCTAGGAAGGCCTTTTTCTTCTTATATTAATCTCTATGGAAACTGCATAGTTTATAGAAAAACCCATATATTTGTTAGAGGATGATGATGATGATGATGATCTTGATGATGACTAGCATTTATATAGTATTTTTAAGTTTGCATTGCACTTTAAATATATTATTAATTTTTCTTCACAATCATAAGACAGAGATACTATTATTACCCTCATTTTAGATGGGATTCCAACTGAGATCTTCCTGACTCCAAGTTTAATATTATCTCTACTTTATTACATAGCAGTATAGTGAAGAGCTATGAACTGAGAGTCAGAAGTTCTTTGTTCAAATTCTGCCTCTGGCATTTACTGCTTGGCTATCTTGAGTATGTCATTAAATTCCCAGGAATTTCATCTAAATTTAAATCTGAATCTAAAAAAAAATAAGCAATTTAATTTGATTGTTTGTGAGGTCTTCCACCAGTCTACAACTACTTTCCTTTAAATTGAGTTTATCAAGCAATTCTCAAAAAAGGAAAATAAGTAATCAATAGTCAAATGAAAAAGTGTGCAACTTTAAAAGCCAAAGAAATGCAAATTATAAGTAATCTGATATTCTACATTCATTAAATTGACAAAGATAATTAAAAATGATAAAGTCCAGTATGAACAACGTTTGTGGAAAATGAGCACAGTATTACAATTAATTTTTTCTAATGGTAGCAAGAAGAAGATATGTACTCTGAATTTAAAAATACATTAGGCTGGGCCAGAGGATCCATGAGATCATGGAATCAAGTTGCCTTGTCTAACTGAGAGGACTTTGACTTCTCAAAGGCACCATTAAGTCTGTTCTAGATCTAATTACATAATAGCTTTCTCAAAATTATCTTTGATATATAAATCTGACATCTAAACCGTGACACTTTCTTTAATGATATTTTTATTCTCCAAACAATAGAAAAAAGGGTGAGATCTGCTACCCTGATGAATAGAATGGTCATAACCTGACATTTCCCAGAAATAATTTTCTCTTCCCCTTTGTGTCTACAAGAAACAAAATCACCTTTGACAGGATGCTTGTTATTGATATAATAGATAAAGTTCCCAGATTTGGAGTTGGACATCTCATTTAATTCATGTGTTTATAGTGGCCCTTGGGCTTGGCCTTTTAAAGCATCCAAATAATACTGGGAATGAGAAAAAAAGGGAAAAGAAAAGGAGGAGTGGGGAAGAGAAGGGTGAGAAGTCAGAGGATGTGATGGAGGAGGGAGAAGGGAAGGAGGGGAAAAGGGTGGAGAGAAAGGGAAGGGAAAGATGGAGAAAGGAGAAGAGAGAGGGGGGGAGGAGAAGGGGAAATGGAATTGAGAAAAGAGGGAGAAAGGGAAGGAGAGGAGGAGGGGGAAGAAAGTGAAATGAGGAAGACAGGGAGGAAGGAGGATAAAGAGAAGGAGGAAGGAGAGAAGGAGGAGGGAGAGGAGGAAGAAAAGGAAAGAAAAATAAGAGGAAGAAAAGGAAGAAGAGGAAGAGGAAGAAGAGGAAGAAGAATTAGAAGAGTAGGAGGAAGAAGAGCAAAAAGAGGAAGAGAAAGAAGAGGAGGAAGAAGAAGAACCACCAGCAACAACTACTACTGCTATTAGTACTACCACCACCACCACCAGTACCACTACTACAACAGTCAGAGATAGATTTAAGATAGAAAAAAAAAAAGATAGTTTGAGAAAAGAGATAGAGGAGAAGTAGCTTGTAGGAGGAGTCATATATAAATATGTATAATGTAATATATATGCAATATTACATATATGTATGTGTTTAGATATAAACTAGTCTTAGGTGAAAATTAAATTCTGCCAACCAAGCCAAATTCTTATATTTTCATGGAAAATTTTAGGTAGGGAAGTCATATCAAAATGTACCAAAATTAACTTTAGAGAGAAATTTCCAGGTCTGAATCTTACCTATAGAGCTCATAATTAAAGACTTGTGCCACAGGTTATACCAGTAAGAAAAAAAAATAGATTATGAGCTCCTTGAGATTTGGGGCTTTTGTCTCTTTTTGTAATCCCAGCACTTATCACAGTGCCTGGCACAAAGCAGACACTTTATAAATGCTTATTATCTCCCTTATGGCTCCATACTTTGGCAAAAACTACTTTCACAATATAAAATACTTGGCAGATGTGATAGCTAAGACATACCAATGATCCTCAATATATGCAGAGAACAAAATGGGAGAAATAGGTGTAGAAATGGAGATGATGAAAATGCTACATTTATTTTGAATTGGGGAAAAGACACTGTCATTAAACAATGGTTCAATAAGGTTGAGTTTTAGTCCCTGCAAATATATAGAGTATATATTTTTAAAATTTTTATGTTGGAGTTATTCCATAACAAGGACAAGCAAAGTGAGCACATACTGCTCTCTTTTATATCTTGCTTGCTATTAATTATAAGAAGGTTGTAGAACAAGAATAGTCTGTAAGGGAGTATTTAATTCTGCCAAATAACATGCTTAAAAAAAATAAAAAAACTAATGTAGCAAACAGTAGTCCCAGAGAAATGTTATATTGCTGTCAGTTTCTCTATCAGTTGAATGAAAAAATATGATCAATTATGGAATATTGAATGTGTTAAGTCCACTTTCCTTATAGAACTCTTCACAAGTACTCCTTTAATGATTGCATAGATTTTTCTAATAAATATTTTATATAGATAGGAAAGTATGCCTCCAACAAGCTGACTTTCATACATCATTCAACATTATAGACATTACATTGAAAGATATAAGAGCAGATAACCCAATGAAATTAATATCTCTGAAAATTAATATCAAACAAGGCATTACGAAAATAAACTAACAATAGAGAACTGGAAACTCCTAAAAGTTATTCATCCATATCATATTGAAATCTAATCTGGAAATGCTTTAATAGTATAATCTAGAATTTGACCAGGACCAAAACTCCACCCCACTCACTGTAAATTAATTTAGGATAGAAGAGAAGTAACCTTCCCACCCTACCCTTATACTATCCTACTTTCTTTACAACTTGTCCTTTCTCGCAATGTAGTTGCTCTTCACTCCTGAGCCCCAACTTATTTATGGTGCTCTCTTTGTTCACATTTTTTCCTAATTTATTTTTATCTTATGTAAATGATGCCATCTTATAAGAAGTTGATTTTTTGGGATCCTTAGAGGCTATTTCCTCTGAGGCTGTCACTTAAAAAATTATCTGGCCTTTTTATAATATTTATTTTATCTCATTCATTCATGTTAGTCATAAGTTGAAAAGTGCAGAACATATAGAAATATGTTTTTCTTCATCTTCCTCTTTCTCTTAACTCTCTATATTTTATCAGTTTTTCACAGGCATCAGATATGTCATTGGATTTACCATGCTATTATGATTCTTTACTGAATTTTAAGTCTGGTTGTGATTTTGTATTTTTATTTCTTTTTTTTCAGTGATTAGTAATTAAAACACATGCTACTGAATTCCAGATACAGATAAACCATTCACTGAGATAAGGGTAAATATCTGTAGTATTTTATTTGTCATTATTCTTAGAAAATAAGTTTTCCATACCAACCAAGGAAACAAATTTTAGAATTAAGATATTTTGTTCTTAAAATTTATCTTCAAGTATGTATGAAATTGACCTATCAAAATATGGTCAACATTGACCTAGACATTATACAGATTATTACTGGAGTTTTTAAATGTACAAATATTTTCAGTTGTATTAGAAAATAAAATAATAGATGATTACAAAATAACTCCCTTGTTTAGAGAGTCTGAAAAGTGATTTCTTCACTCAAATCTACCTCAGCAGATGAGATCTGTGATATTGGGTTCAAACCTGGTCAACACATTGGAAAGACTTGTATTACTGTGTGGATGCTAAATTGTCCTCTTGAAATACCTCTTCTGAAGAGCAGCTCACATATGTGTAAATTCAGTCTTTTAATTTGACCTCTTTGAAGACCAAATTCTTTTGGATCAAGATGTCAGTGCTATGGAGCTTCTGAAGACTTGGTTTTCCCCAGAGTGACTGAGAAGATAATTTCTTCAAAAAACTTTTAATTTCAAAAAGATGATGTCCTTTTCACCAGTGTAAATATAAAAAATAAATTACAAAATCCTTTATATCTATGAGAAGTTGCCTATGAAGAGAAAAAAGATTTCCAAGAAAACCATATCATCTCTGAAAATGAGTATCATGACATGAAAATAACAAATACCAATTTCAATGATAAACATTTATGGATTAAGGTTTCTCTTTGTGATGGTAATTCACTTTAATAAATAAACAGATGATACTAGGACAAAGACCTACTCCTGAAAGGAGATGACCAAGGACATATTTGAGTTGGTAGATTCACTTTCCCAGAAGAAAAGTATTGAAATTGATTTGTTCACCATCTAAATTATGATGTAAGTTGAGAATATGCTTGTATATTCTTGAAACTATTGCTTATTTGTGAAAAAAAAATGCTTTTCTCAATGTTGTATGGAAACTCTTCACACTAGGATGAACAGTTACATGTTTTTCCCCCTATAGAATGCATGTTTCTGAAATGGTGAGATACACAATTTAATAAGTATGACAAGGTATGAATCAGTAAAGAGTTCACATCTTGATGAAAAGATGATAGTTTTTGCTGTTAGCCAGGTGCTCATGAGGTGTGGGTGCAGAAGTAACATGGAAAAGCACTTCCGAAATAGACTTCCACTATATAATCTGCTTCATGGCATTACTAAACTCAACATTTCCAATCTTTATACACCTTCCCTCCACAGTACTTTCTAATCCATTACCACTGATCTCATTGTTATTCCTGGCACAAGACATTCCATCTCTTGACTGTTCATTGTCACTGACCATCTCCTAC
>JAJPUD010026344.1:0-16605 GCA_023553655.1 Myrmecobius fasciatus
GAAATCTTATTGAGTCATTCACTTGCATTTGTTCAATTCTTATTTTTAAAGTGTTGTTTTCTTCAGTTACCTTTTTAAGCTCCATTTGTAACTGGCCAATTGAATTTTTTTGTTCATTGCACTCTTTTTGCACTTCACTAATTTTATTTTTCAATAAATTGGTGTCTTTTTCATATCTCTTTTGCAGGGCATCATATCCTTCTTGCCCTGATTACAGTTTATTTTCCCATTTATCCTCCAGCTCTCTTTTGAGGTTCTTTATGCAATCTTCCAGAAAGGCCTTTCGAAAAAGGGACCAGTGATGGTCCTTAATAACTTCCTTTGGAGTTTTGTCTAAAGGAACCTCAGGATCTGGGGTCATCACTTCTTTCTCTTGATAAAAGCTGTGTATGGTGAGAGCTCTCTTTTGCTTCTTCATTTTTTTTAAGACAGCATGGATATCTCTTTAAGGTAGGGAAAAAATACGGCGGCTGAAACGGCAGCTGAAGATCTTTGCCCTGGGGCACTTCGGCGAATTAACTTAATGTGCTGGGCTGGTGGGGGCTAGGACTAAGTCCGAATTACTCCTTAAACAAGGCAAGTCTGCCAGAACACTTGCCCCCATCAGGGAAGAGTGTCTGGAGTGCCTCAGATAAACTCCAGGTGTTTGGAATTTGGAGTTTGGAGTTTCTGCCATGCTGAGCTGAGTCCCACCCTCACTTCCGGCCTACACCAGAGTCCTCTGTTTATACCTCTGTCCGAGTTAGACAAACCTGATGTGAAGTTTTTCAGAGATATCAGCAAGCAGTGTCCAAATATTTCAGGATTCGTTCACTTGAAGATCAGTTCAGAGGCTTATTTTATTGTTGATTTGAGAGAAGATCGGAGGAGGACGGAGAGAGTCACCTTTTCACTCCACCATCTTGGCTCTGCCCACCCAAGATAAGCTCTAATACAATATTAAATAGTAATGGTGACAGTAGGCAGCCTTGTTTCACTCCTGATCTTATTGGGAATTGTTCTAGTTTGTCCCCATTACATATGATGCTTGCTGATGGTTTTATATAGATGCTATTGATCATTTTAAGGAAAAGCCCATTTATTCCTATACTCTCTAATGTTTTTAATAGGAATGGGTGTTGGATTTTCTCAGATGCTTTTTCTGCATGTATTGAGATAATCATATGGTTTTTGTTAGTTTGGTTATTATAATTGATTATCCTGATAGTTTTCCTAATATTGAACCAGCCGTGCATTCCTGGTATAAATCCTACTTGGTCATAGTGTATTATCCTAGGGATGACTTTTTGTAATCTTATTGCTAATATCTTATTTAAGATTTTTGCATAAGTATTCATTAGGGAAATTGGTCTGTAGTTTTCTTTCTCTGTTTTCACCCTACCTGCTTTAGCTATCAGCACTATATCTGTATCATAGAAGGAATTTGGTAGTATACATTCTTTGTAAGCCCAATTCATTGATCTTCTCTCTATTTTATGCAAGTAAGCATCTAGAGATATAAAATTATCCGTTATAACTGCTTTGCCCGTATCCCACAAATTTTGGTATGTTGTCTCATTATTGTCATTCTCTTGAATGAAATTATTGATTGTGTCTATGATTTGCTGTTTCACCCATTCATTCTTTAAAATTAGATTATTTAATTTCCAATTAACTTTTGGTTTGTTTTCTCTTGGTCTTATGTTGCATGTGATTTTTATTGCATCATGATTTGAAAAAGATGCATTTACTATTTCCGCCTTTCTCCATTTGATTTTGAGGTTTTTATGCCCTAACACATGGTCAGTTTTTGTATAAGTTCCATGAACTGCAGAGAAAAAAGTAAACTCCCTTCTGTCTCCATTCAGTTTTCTCCAAAGATCTGCCATACCTAAATTTTCTAACATTTTGTTTACCTCCCTAACTTCTTTCTTATTTATTTTGTGGTTTGATTTATCTAATTCTGAGGTTGAGATCTCCCACTAGTATAGTTTTGCTGTCTATTTCTCCTTGCATCTCTGTTAGGTTCTCCTCTAGGAATTTGGATGCTATACCACTTGGTACATATATATTTAGTATTGATATTGCTACAGTATCTATATTTAGTAAAATATATTTTCTTTCCTTATCTCTTTTAATTAGATCTATATTTTTCTTTTACTTGATCCGAGATCAGGATTGCTGTGCCTGCTTTTTTTTGTTTACCTGAAGCATAATAGATTCTGCTCTAGCCCTTTACTCTCTATGTGTCTCTATGTTTTAGATGTGTTTCTTGTAAACAACATATTGTAGGATTCTGGCTTTTAATTCAGTCTGCTATTCCCTTCCGTTTTATGGGAGAGTTCATCCCATTCATATTCACAGTTAAAATAACTAAATCTTTTTTTCCTGCCATTTTATGCTTTTTTCTTTCCTTTCCCCTTTCTCCCTTCCCCCCTTCCCAGTATTTTGTTTTTGATGACCACTTCCTTCTAACAGTCCTCCTCCCTTTAGAGCCTCTCCCTCTTTTTTACACCTTTCCCCCAGTTCTTCTATTTTCCCTTCTATTAGTCCATCCCTTTCTTTTCCTCCTTTCCCCCCACTTCCCTATAAAAAGGACAAGGTTTTCTGTGAAAGCAAATGTGTCTGATATACTCTTTTAGAGCCCAATTTGATGAGAGTAAGATTCACACAGTGCTCATCGCCCTCTCTTCTTTCCCTCAATTATATCAGGTTTTCTTTGCCTGTTCATGAGATTTTACCTTATTTTTACCTCTTTTTTTTTAAACTTCATTTTGCCTCCTTTCCCCTCTTTTTCCAGTATGCTAGCCCTTCCACCTCTAGTTTCTTTTTCATTTTATCAAAGTAAAATCAAATTATACCCCCATTCTTTAAGTATACCCATAGTAGAAATATAGTTCTCAAAAGTTCTTTCCTTTTTACCTTTTTATGCTTTGCAGGTCATATTTTTTGTTCAGATCTGGTCTTTTCTTTTTTTTTATTTTCTTTTTTTTATTATATATAAAGCTTTTTATTTACAAAACATATGAGTGATTTTTCAACATTGACCTTTGCAAAAACTTTTTTTCCCAAGCTTTTCCCCTCCTTCCCCCCACTCCCCACCCCTAGATGACAGGTAATCTAATACATGCTAAATAGGATAAATTATATGACAAATACAATACATGTATACATATCTATACAGTTATCTTACTGCACAAGAAACATCAGCAGATCTGGTCTTTTCAATAGAAATAGGCGAAATTATCCTATATCATTGAATAACCATCTTCTTCCCTGGAAGATAATGCTCATTCTAGCTGGATAACTTATTCCTGGCTGTAACCCATGTTCCTTTGCATTTTGGAATATCTGATTCCTGGCCCTTTCATCCTTTAATGTGGAGGCTGACAGATCTTGTGTCATTTTAATTACATTTCCTCGGTATTTGAATTGTTTCTAGCTGCTTACAGTACCTTTTCCTTGGTGTGATAGTTCTGAAATTTAGCCACTATATTCCTTGGGGATTTAATTTTGGGGTCTCTTTCAGGAGGTGATTGGTGAATTCTTTTGATGGTGATTTTGCTTTCTGATTCTAAAACATTAGGGTAGTTTTCTTTCATGATTTCCTGTAAGATAGCATCTAGGTTCTTTTTTTCATCATGGCTTTCAAGGGAGTCCAGTAATCCTAAGATTGTCTCTCCTTGATCTGTTTTCCAAGTCAGTTGTTTTTCCTAGGAGATATTTCATATTTTCTTCTATTTTTTCATTTTTGGGTTTTTGACTGATTCTTGAAGTCTTATTGAGTCATTCACTTCCATTTGTTCAATTCTAATTTTTAAAGTATTATTTTCTTCAGTTACCTTTTTTAGCTCCTTTTGTAACTGGCCAATTGAATTTTTTTGTTCATTGCAGTCTTTTTCCATTTTACCAATTTCGTTTTTCAGTGAATTGTTGTCTTTTTCCATTTCACCAATTTTGTTTTTCAGTGAATTGTTGTCTTTTTCCAATTTGCCAATTTTGTTTTTCAGTGAATTGTTGTCTTTTTCCATTTCGTGAATTTTGTTTTTCAGTGAGTTGTTGTCTTTTTCCATTTCACCATTTTTTTTGCAGTGAGTTGGTATCTTTTTCCATTTCACCAATTTTGTTTTTCAGTGAATTGGTGTTTTTCATATCTCTTTTGTAGGGAATTATATCCCTCTTGCAATGATCTCAATTCATTCCCCCATTTTTCTTCTAACTTTCTTTTGAGATTCTTTATGCAGTCTTCCAGGAAATCATTGTGAAATGGGGACCAACTCATGTCTCCCTTTGTGGCTTCTTCTGGAGTTGCTTTACCTTTAGGAACCTCAGCATCTGAGGTCTGCCCTTCTTTCTCTCCATAAAAGCTGTCTATGGTGAGAGCTCTCTTCTGTTTCTTACTCATTTTTTAGAACTTGAGGTCTGTTTAAAACAGAGGAGCGGCAAGTGCTTCTTTGCCCTGGAGCAGATCGGCTGGTTGACTTCCAGTGCTGGGTTGGCCTGTCTAGGTCCTGCATTTTCAATCTACCATTCACCAAAGGTAGATCTGCCAAAGCATCTACCTGCAACTAGAGTAAAGTGGCCCAAGTGTCTCCCAGGGACTTCCCAGGTGCTTAGAATCTACTACACTCAGTCCCAGCCCTCCAGTCTCCTGCCCTGTCTCCTGCCTGAGGCAAGCTGCCCAATCCCCTGCCTGTCTAAAACAGACCTGCTCTGAAGTTCTTCCAAGGTAACTTTTGCTGGAAATGTGTTGTACTTAATGTATTTGGGAGAGCTTTCATTCCAGAACCAGTTCAGAGGCTTCACCTGCTTTTGGTTTTAGAGAAGATAAGAGGAGGTCACAGAGAGTCCTGTCTGCACTCCACCATCTTGGCTCCACCACCCCCCCCCCTGCTATTTTTTTTCTTTTATTTTTTTATATATTTAGAGATATACATTTCCCCCTAAATACTGCTTTGGCTGCGTCCCATAAATTTTTACCTCATTTTCGGTTTGGCCATTTGTACTTTTTGAGGAGTATTTTTTTCTAGTGGGTTTTTTCACCCTGTTAGGCTAGTTCTGTTTTTTAGGCTATAGCTTTTTATCTTCCTCTACCATTTGGCCTAGTCTGTTTTTTAAGGTGTCATTTTCTTCAGTATTTTTTTGTGTGTGTTAAGTTGTTTTTCATGTTTTTCTTTCATCACTCTCATTTATATTCTCAGTTTTTCTTCTGCTCTTCTTGATTTTCAGAATCCTATTTGAGCTCTTCCCATGGCCTGAGTCCAATTCATTTTTTTTTCTTGGAATCTTTAGATGTAGAAGCTTTGACTTGGCTATATTCTTCTGAGTGTGTGTTAGATGTTTCTTGTCATACAGTAACTTTCCATTGTCAGAACTTTTTTCTATTGTTCATTTTCCCTGCCTACTAGACTTTTCATTCTTTGTTAAAGTAGGGCTTTGCTTCTCAGGTGCTGTGTGTACCATCCCAAATTATAGGGTTTTTGTGCAATTGTTTTCAGAAATACTTTTGGGGACGTATAAGTTTTCACTTCTTCCAAGTTGGTATGATATAGGAGAGGTGTTTACTATTCTCTGTGCCTGTTCTCTGGTCTGTGAGTGACCACAAACACTCTTTTCTGTCCTGGAATTTTGAGGAGGATTCCCATTCCACTGTGGCTGCCCCTCCTCGACCTGGGACTATGACCCAGGACTACATTCTGCTTCTGAGTATGGGCTAAGAACGAAACCCTGCCTTGGAGCTAGTGAGGAGACTCTAGTAATCTTTTGTCCAGTTATTTGGCCCACACTTAATATCTGTGGTCTGAGAGCTCAGGAAGTACCTTCTGCCACTATTGATTCAGTGGCTCCCAAAACCTACTCCTGGTTTGCTAGGACCATGACCGTGTTAGTATAAATTGTGATGGACTAGGTTCCATTCTTAACCTAGTATGACAAACTTTTCCTCTTTACCCTTTACTGTCTTCTGCATTTGTGTGCTGAGCGGTCTGGAAACCATCACTGCTGCCAATGATTCAGTCATCTCAGGCCTGCTCCTGGTTTTCAGAGGTTAGGTCCACTAAATTGAGCTTTATTCTCATTGTGGTGCTATTGCACCTATTTCCTATTGACTTTCTAAATTGTCTTGGACTGGAAAATTGGCTTTTTGTGAGTTCTACCACTCCAGAATTTGTTTAGTGTCAATATTTAAATGTATTTAAAGGGATTTGGGAGAGAGCTCTGGGGAGTTCCTTTATTTACTCTGCCATCTTGGCTCTGCCTCCCCCTTTTTTATTTTTAATCTATCTTCCTATCACCCATTAGTGAATTTGATCTGAAAAGGATGGATTTAATACTTCTTCTTTTATGCCTTTGATTATGAGGTTTTTTATGTCCTAATGCATGATTAATTTTTGTCTTAGTACCATGAGCCACTGAGAAAAAGTGATACTCCTTTTTTGTTTCTATTCAGTTTTTCCTAGAGGCCTATCATATCTAATTTTTCTAAAATTCTATTTATACCTTTAACTTCTTTATTTTGTGGTTAGATTTGTCTAACTCTCCGAGGGATAAGTTGAGGGTCCTCCTTCCACACTTGTAGTAGAGTTTTGGAATTTGTTTCTTCTTATAACTCATTTAACTTTTCCGATAAAAATTTTGTTATATAGTTTGCACATATATGTTTATTATTAATGTTACTTTATTGTCTATGGTACCTTTTAGCAAGATATAATTTTCTTTCTTATCTATTTTAGTTGTCTGTTTTTGCTTTTGCTTTGTCCAAGATCATGATTGCTACCTTTATTTTTTTTTCTAACTTCAACTAAAGCATAATAGATTCTGCTCTAGCCCTTTACCTTTACTTTGTGTCTGTCTCTGTGCTTCAAATGTGTTTTTTGTGAACAGTATATTGTAGGATTCTTATTTTTAAATCTGTCTGCTTCCATTTCATGGATGTGTTTATCCCATTCCCATTTACACTTATGGTAAATAACTGTGTATTACCTACCATCCTATTCTTTTCCCTGTTTATCCTTTTCTCTTCTGTCACCTTTAAATCTGTCCTTCCTCACAAGCATTTTACTTATGTCCACCATCTCCCCCGATCTGCCCTTCCTTTTATTAGTACCCTCTCACCTTATTCCTTATTCCTTTTCTCTTATCTTTAATCCCTTACTTTCCCAAAGATTAGAGTAAATTTCTATATCTAATTGGATATGTTATTACCTTTTTTGATCCAATTCTGATGGGAGTAAGGTTCAGGTGTTGTCCACCCTACTCCATCTTCCCCTTTATTTAATACCTCTTTTGTACCTCTTTTATGTGAGACAGTTAACTTTGTTCTCCCTCTCCCTTTCCTTTTCTTCTAAAGCAGTCCTCCTTCTTGCTCCTTAATTTTTTTTTTTTTTTTTTTTGGATATCATTCCATCATTGTCAACTCATACCACCCTCTGTTTTTGTATATGCCTTCTAATCACCTGATAATAATGTTGTATTAATGTTGTAGAACTAATAAGAACTAATGTTCTAATAAAAAAATAAAGTTCTTAAGAGTTACAAGTATCATCTTCCTGTATAAATGTATATATGTATATAAATGTGTGTATGTGTATATAAATGTATAAGTGAATCCTTTATATTTTATTTTTCCTTTTTTCCTTTTTAATTTTCTTTTGAATGTTCGATTTGAAAGTCAGATTTTTCTATTCAGCTCTGGTATTTTCATCATAAATGCTTGAAAGTTCTCTATTTCGTTTCATTTGCCCCTGAGCTATTATGCTCAACTTTGCTGGGAAGATGATTTTTGGTTGTAATTCTAACTCCTTTACCTTCCAGAATATCATATTCTTCCTGTCCTTTAATGTAGAAACTGTTAAATCCTATGCTATCTTGATTGTGGCTCCACAGTATTTGAATTGTTTGTTTCTTATTGTAATATTCTGTCCTTGATCTGGGAGCTCTGGAATTTGGCTGTAATGTACCTGGGAGTTTTCATTTTGAGATCACTTTCAGGAGGTATGATAAGTGGATTCTTTCAATTTCTAATTTACTCTTTGGTTCCAGGATATCAAAATAGTTTTCCTTGATAATTTCTTGAAATATGATATCCATACACTTTGATCATGCCTTTCAGGCCAATAATTCTTAAATTATCTCTCCTGGATTTATTTTCCAGATCATTTATTTTTCCAGTAAGGAACTTCACATTTTCTTCTATTTTTTCATTCCTTTGATTTTGTTTTTATCTTTTTTTTTTTTTGGTATCTTTTATATTCCTTAGCTTCCTTTTGTCCAATTCTAATTTTTAAGTGGTTATTTTCTTCATCTTGAGCTTTTATATATAATTTTCCATTTGGCTAGTTTTACTTTTTAAGGAGTTATTTCTTCAAAAAAATTTGAATATCTTTTTACATTTTTTTTGCTTCTTTTATCAAGCTTTAACTTTTTTTTTTTTTTTTTTTTTGTTGAGGCAATTAGGGTTAAGAGACTTGCCCAGGGTCACACAGCTAGGGAATGTTAAGTGTCTGAGACCAAATTTGAACTCAGGTCCTCCTGACTTCAGGGCTGGTGCTCTATCCACTGCGCCACCTAGCTGCCCCCTTTAACTTTTTTTTTTTTAATTCTGTTGCATTACTCTCATTTCTTTTCCCAATTTTTCTCCTACTACTTCTATTGATTTTTAAAATCCTTTTTGAGCTCTTCCAGGAATTTTTTTGGTGGTTGAGTTGTAGATGCCCACTTCAAGCTGTCATAGACAGGATAACCATAACCACTAGTTGATTTACTGATGCATTCAATTAGCATAGTTAGCTTATTTTGCTCTGGTTCTTTTCCCATAAAAGATCCCACTTCTCCCCTTATTAGTTGTGAATTCATTAGGAACTTTGTTCTTTTCTGTTACAGTAAAGCTTTGCCCCTTGACCTGAAGATGATTCGAACTTGTGGATTCATTTTGGACAACTTTCTGATTTGTTGGACCTCATCAGGGACTTGCTGCTGATTTGTATAGGGCTGGAAGTGTGGGTTAGGCATGGGTAGGAATCTCACTTTGATGGCTTTTTTTTTTTTTTTTTTAACTCTTATTCCTGGCCCCTTGAGGGCTGACCTGCTATTGGCTTTCTTGGACATTTCCTGCATTGGATCATGTTCTTCTCCTACCTTAGTGAAATAGAATTTCCCTGTTGACCTTCCAAGCTATTCTAGGCTGGAAAACTGTTACAATATGTTAAAATTGATTTTGAGATGTTATTCTAAAGTTTTTTAGAAGGATATTTGGGAGAGTTTAGGTAAATTCTTGCCTTACTCCAACATCTTGATGTTGGAAGTCCATTAAATATAACAAAATGTAATGTTCTATTCATTTTTTTCTATATTTATGTCATTTTAAAGTAAATTATGTCCCTTGTCCCCACAGTAGGATGCTATCTTTTAACAAAATATAGTTAAGGAAAATATATGAACATATTAACTATTTCTGATCATATATTCCTCATTTTACCCAGGCAGCACAACTTACATATTTGAGAAGGGAGAGATATATTTCATTATCACTCCTTTGCAATAGGTTAGTTTTTGCATTGATCTGCTCCCTTTAAATGTTTTCCTTATATTTTTATAGTGTTTCTATATATTGTTTTCTTGATTTTATTTATTTTGTATTGTATACAAATTCTAACAGTGTACATAAGATACAAGATATATTAAAAAAAGAAATCAGTGTTTTAAATGAAACTATTTTATGTATTCTATTGAATATGCCATTTTATTCATATACAGTGATTTGTTTAGCTAGTGCTTTTTTGGTGATGAAAATATGGGAGCTAATAGAATTTCCTATATTGGTTAAATCAGTAGGTCTTGCCTGCCCTTCCCTCCTTCCCCCCCTTGCCCTTTCTACCCTCTCCCTAAAAATTTCATAAAAAAAATTTTGTTTAGTTCTCCTCATTGAATTCTGGTTGTATAATGAGTAGTTAATAGATTTGTTGTGTTTAATTTATGCATCTGAAAAATATACTTGAATTAAATTATATAACTAAAATTTTTCTTCTTTCATCTTGATGTGCTTTTAAGCTTGAATCACAACTGAAATTTATGTGTAGGCTTTCCTAGGAAATTTTTAATTAATATAAAAATATGCTAGATGTTTATTATAGCAAATATTTTCAGGACTTTTTGTTGGACTATAAAGAACTAGAAGGAATTTTAGAGATTATCTAGATCAATGTCCTTCAATTATTTACATTTTACTTTTTTTTTTTTTGCAAAACATATGTATGGGTAATTCCTAAACATTAACCCTTACAAAGCTTTCTGTTACAAAATTTTCCCCCCTACTCCCCACCCCTCCCCTAGATGGTAGGATATCCACTACATGATAATTATGTTAGAATACTTAAGAAATCAAATATATGTATAGTTATTGCATCATTTTTTGTGCAAGAGAAATCGTATCTACAAGAAAGAATAATTGGATAAAGGAAATACAATGCAAACAAACCTCAATAGAGAACATGAAAATGTTATGTTGTGGTCCACATTTCACATCCCTCTCTCTGGGTGTATATGGCTCTCTTCACCGAACAATTGGAACTGGTTTGAAGCATTTCATTGTTGAAGAGAGCCATGTCCATCAGAATTTATCATCATATAGTCTTGTTGCTGTGTAGAATGATCTCCTGGTTCTTCTCGTTTCACTCAGCATCAGTTCATGCAAGTCTCTCCAGGCCTCTCTGAAATCGTCCTGCTGGTTGTTTCTTACAGAGCAATAATATTCCATAACATTCATATACCATAATTTATTCAGCCATTCTCCAATTGATGGGCATCCATTCAATTTCCAGTTTCTAGCCACTACAAAAAGAGCTGCCACAAACATTCCTGCACATATGGGGTCCCTTCCTTCTTTTATGATTTCTTTGGGATATAATCCCAATAGAAACACTGCTGGGTCAAAGGGTATGCATAGTTTGATAACTTTTTGAGCATAGCTCCAAATTGCTCTCCAGAATGGTTCGATCCATTCACAGCTTCACCAACAATGCATCAGTGTCCCAGTCCTCCCACATCCCCTCCAACATTCATCCCCATCTTTTCCTGTCATTTTAGCCAATCTGACAGGTGTGTAGTGGTACCTCAGAGTTGTCTTAATTTGCATTTCTCCAATCAATAGTGATTTGGAGCACTTTATTTGTTTATTACAGTTATTTATATGGTACTAATAACTGTTTTATATTGTATTAACTCTTATTGTTTTACTGACAAAGATTCCTCTTCCTTATTGCGGCCAGCACAACAAATGGGCTAGTGGTGGTTGAAAATTAAAGAGACAGGGTTGCTGATAATCCAACACAGCCATTTATTGAGAAAAATCATATTGCTTATATATCCTAAAACAATGTTACTATGAAAAACACTGTTCTGTAACCAATCCTGGTTTCTGTTTTCTATGATCTAACTCTCTGAAGCATATTGTTAATTTCTTGAGACTCAATCTTATTTAAAGTTCACAGTGCTTGAGTAATTGTGCCAGGGCCTTATGTTTTTTCATGATTTTAAGCTTAAATGCACTCTTGATTAATCTTAGGAGGAGGGGAATATCCCAGTTACTGATGTTTCTAGCTTCCTGGCAGTTTTCTACACTTTCTGTACTGACATTCCTTTAATTGTTGTTGGATTGTTTTTAGTTTTCTTCCCTAGTATCTTATATTCCCAAATTACTTCCTGTTGTTTATGTTTCCTTTTGTTAATCCTTAGTAAGAAATAACTTTGTGGTCCTACCAATTAATTTATCTTTTGTCTGTTTCCTCATCTTTAAAATCAAAAATATTTTTTAGTTTCTTCACTAAGCTGACTTAAATCTTTTTTTCTGAGATATTTTAGTGTTCAGTTCTTTTCTTTGTGAGTTTTTTGACCTTTTAATTTTTTTACTGCCTTTAAAATTTTGTTGCCTAATTGACTCCCCTTTTAGTTTTCTCTATATGCCTCCTTGCTGGAAAAATTTTATCATAATATTTTATATGTTTTAAAGGGAGTTTATAATTGATCCTATAGACAAAAGAGTGTTTGTAGGTTCTTGAGCAGTGGGGTGATATGATTAGGTACCACTTGGGTAGCTTTCTGGAAGATAAGTAAGAGAGGAGAGAGACTAGATTAAAGGAAATCATTTAAGAAGCTATTCAATTGAGAGGTCGTGGGAATGATAGCCATAGAAGGATAGAGAAGGGAGCCCTTTGTCAGAGATTTTGTGAAAGTAGAAATTCCCAAATCTGGCATCTGATTAAATGAGTCAGAGGACAGATTGGTAAAGTGTTGAAGATGACCCCAAATTTGATAACCTGAGTGTCTAGAAAAGTCATGGTACCTTGTGCCAAAAGAGACATTAAGAAGACAAGTAATTTTGGATGACTGATAACAAATAATATTTGCAGTATTATCTTAAAAGTCTATTTTGTTTTCACTTGCATAGGGAAAAACTACTTAAACACATGAAAGAAAAAAAACATTTGCTGGCAGTAGATCAAAACTTATTTCGGTCCTGGTTCTGCTTGATACCTCTGAGTTGCTTGGTTGACTACTTGGATAATTTAGTGGAATACTTAACTAATTTTCCTGCCAGCATATTGGACTGTCTTCAAGGAACTTATTATCGACTTGAAGAAATCAGCATTTCTTACACATGTCATCAGGTTTGTAATTTGAATTGGTTTGATATTGTCTTAGCAAATACCAGTAAATTTAGAATTATGAGATTTACTCGGGGGTGTTTTGACCTGACCTCCTCGTTTTATAGATAAGAAAATTAAAAGCTAAAGTGATTAAATTGACTTTCTTAGGGTTACAGAGGTAATTTTATTATGGAAATTTATGTAATTCATAATTATCCATTTTCAGTTAAGAACATTGAGAAAATAAAACCAAAATTTAAATTTTCTTCTTTAATAGAGATTATTATTGGTAATTATTATTAATTAATTATTATTGGTAATTCAGAATTCTTTTTAAATTTGTATGTACAAAGAGCCTCAATATTTTTCATGATGATGTTTTTCAAGTTTAGTTCCCATGAAGCAACTAATCTAAACATATTTTTATCATATTTTTCTTAATTTTTTTACATCATCACCACAGGTTTTAGAGAACCTCTTCAAAAAGCTCTTGAACCTCCTGAGCACAAACCAGGACAAGTAAGTAAAGAAGCATTAATAATAATAACAATAACTAACATTTATGTAGTGTTTTATTGTTTGCAAAACATTTTTGTATGTTAATTCATTTGATTTTCATAACAACCTTTGGAGGTAGTTAATATTATTATCCATTTTACAGATGAAAAAACTGAGGCATAGAGAGGTTAAGTGATTTGTCCTGGGTCTCATGGCTATTAATTTCTTTCTTTTTTTTTTTTTTTTGCTGAGGCAATTGGGGTTAAGTGACTTGCCCAGGGTCACACAGCTGTTACGTGTCTGAGACCAGATTTGAACTCAGGATGGCTATTAATTTCAGAGGAAAGATTTGAACTTAGGTCTTTCTGACTCTTAAGTTCCTTATTCTATCTAATGAGCCATTTAAAAATTTGTTCCTTTTCTTTTACTCTTATGATTCCAAATGTTTCTGGTGGGCCATATGTATATCTTTAATTTGTCCAAGTATTAATCTTTGTTTTTTTTCCCCCCAAAATAAGCTCGAATTTGGCTTTAGTACCAAAACTACTTACTGTGTTATTATTAGTATCCTGTTGATTCTACTTATTTTTAGCAAAGAGCCTAAACAAAGCACATTATATGAAAGTAAATTTTTTAAGGATAAACCTGATTAGCAAAGAAATAGGGATTATTTAATCTCCAATATTATGATATTCTGGATTATCCCCAGCTATCTTGACTTTTTTCTTAGGATTTAGGACTTAAATGACTTTGGAGAAGAGGATGAGGCTGATGACTTTAAGCATCTCTGCTTCATGTCCAATTCAGACTCAAGTCAAGATATGCTTTTTGTGATGTCATTGGTCTTTTTTGAGAACAAAAGACTAATAATAACAGCATGCATTTTGCATGAAGTTTCTAGACAGAGAGATGGATTTCCAGAATGTGTGTTGTGAAATGTATTTCTTAGATGTGTGCCTCAATACTACTGTGTTGTAGATTTGGACTTACTTCTCTCATGTATGCTGTCTGTACTTGTGGGAAGAATAAACCAAGTTTCTTATACTGACTGTCTTCACCATGTCATCTTTCACTTCCAATTGATCTGGAAATCACTTTGGTCTGGGAAAAATTACCACCTTTATTGATTTGGAAATTAACCCCTAATTGCTCCCTAGCCCCAAACATAGAAACCTAAATAAAAAACAAGACTCTGTACCCAAACTTTTGCTCTCAGTGTGCCTGAGACCAGGCCCATTCAGTGATTAAAAGATAGGTAAGAATTGAGACAAAAGTTTCCCTCAGTTTCCCGTGGGAACCAGGTAGCTTTCCCAGAACCAGGAGATTCAGGTGAGTGGGGATCATTTTTAGAAATTTCCCCAGGCAAGGCAGCCCACCCTCTACAAAGATCAGGGGGACACAGAGTTCTATTACATCAAGAATAATAGTAACTGCTCTCTAGGGACCCAGCTTGCCAGTTAAAGCATAAGTTGGGAAACTTTTCTTGTTCTTGTCATTGTCTTTACATATGTACATCTATATATATATATATTTTTTTTTCAAAAATGTTGTGTACAGTTTTTTCTTTTTCTTTTCTTTCTTTCTTTTTTTTTTTTTTTGCTGAGGCAATTGGGGTTAAGTGACTTGCCCAGGGTCACACAGCTAGGAAATGTTCAATTTCCTGTCTGAGACCAGATTTGAACTCAGGTCCTCTGACTTCAGGGCTGGTGTTCTATCCATTACACCAACTAGCTGCCCCTCATTTTTTATTTCTTGAAATATAGCTTTGAAAATAGGGGCTTAAAAAAAAAACCAACAACAAAAAACATTGTATTTTAAATGGAGTTACTTGAATGTGCCTTTAAACCCAAATCATTCTGGCCTTCATTGAATAACCAGTGAATCATTAAAGTACAACCGAAGCTTCTGTGGCTCATTGATTAGGTTTTGATAGCTTAGACTGAATATAAATAGCAGTTGTTTTCTGTTCTGGACTGCAACTTGAGTTTTCCCCTCTCACATTGATAACTTTGTGATGGTAAATTTAGCCATCTTTTGTCTTACTTCTTACCTAGCTTTTAGTCATTGAATGGACCTGGTCTCAGACACACTGAGATCTGGGAAAGACCTTAATTTAGAAAAGCCATGGCCATCTACTTTGTCCTCTTCCATTACCACCAGACTCTTGATCTTTGTCTTGACACCGGACTTCGATGATTTTAGAGGAGAATGTGGCTGATGACTTTGTGTAGCTCTTCCTTGCTTACATGCAGTTCATCTGCAAATCCAGACATTACCCTCGTGTTTTTGGTTCACTTTGAGAATGAAAGACATATAGCAATGACCTGCTTTCACAGATGGAGCTTTCCCCATACTGCACAGGTCTAGAAAAAAGAAAAGATAGAAATAATGGCTGTGAAGAAAAGAAGGAGGATGTGGGAAAATTTAAATAAACTGAAACAAAATGAAATAGAAGCAGGAATATAATACACATGATGATGATGCAATAGGACTCTTATGTTCTCCTGATCTTTGTGGAGGGTGAGCCACCTAGCCTGGGGAAATTCCTATATATGATTCCCACCCACCTGAATTTCCTGGTTCTGGGAAAACTATATGGCTCCTACAAGGAAACTCCCACTTCCAATTGATCTGGGAATCACTTTGGTCTGGGAAACAACCACCACCACCCTTATTGATTTGGAAATTAGTTCTTAATCACTCCCCAGCTCAAACCATAGAAACCTAAATAAAAAACAAGATTCTGTACCCAAACTTTGCTATTTTCCCAATCAGGAAGCAGCCCACTAAGAGAAACAATTTCTCAGTGAAAATAAACCCATTTTTGCCAAAAAACCTGGCTTACAGACGGGGACTGTGAATTCTTTCACAAAACCTTCAACACTGGCCTGGGACTCCCATTGCTGTTAGGGTATCTTTCACCCCTCAACATTGATATAACAGTATAAATGGAAAGAACAGCAACAAAAAATTGAAGCTGAATGCTATGTAATTATTATAATGATTAAAGTTGGGTTTCCATGAGACTGCATTTCTTCTTCAGTGGAGAGATGAGGTGCTATGGATGTGGAGCACTTCATATTCTACCATACTTGATCAATATGTTGTTTAGTTTTGCAAACTACAGTAAAACTTACTCTTTTAAAAGAAGGGTAACTAGGAGAACACAGCAACAAGACTATTCAATGATCAATTCTGATGGACATGGTTCTCTTCAACAATGATGTGATTTAAACCAGTTCCTATTGTTCATTGATGAAGATAGTCACATACATCCAGAAAGAGGCCTGAGGGAACTGAGTGTGAACCACAACACAGCATTTTAACGCTTTCTGTGAATATTTCCATGCATTTTGTTTTCCTTCTTAGGTTGTTGTTTTTTTTTTTTTTTTCTCTCTCTTTCTAGATCTGATGTTTCTTGTGCAGTAAGATAACTGTATAGATATGTATACATATATTGGATTTGTCATATAATTTAACATATTTA
>JAJPUD010026345.1:504-16604 GCA_023553655.1 Myrmecobius fasciatus
AGAATAGAAACTAGAAGGTGAAGTTTCAGTTTTCCTTCTATGAGGTGATTCTGCCAGTGCAATCAGGGAGAATTTGTGTGAGTTTCCCTTTGATCTATGAGGTTCTATGAAATGAAATCATGGGAAGGAGAGAGAGAGATGACGAGGAGACAGAATTTTATCACAAGTAAATCTGTAGGGATGATTCATTCATAATATTGCCTTGAGGGAAACTGAAAAGGGTGTTTTGCTGTTATATTTGGAGGGAAAATAGATAAGATAGGAAGAGGTTGGAAAAAACTTTCTTTATGGGTTGTTGTAGCTTTCATATTGTAAAGAAAATGAAAATTATTCTTGTGAAGAGACTTGATTTGTTTTTCCAAATGAACTTAATGGTATGGGACAGCTATTCTCAAAAATGAAGGGAAACCTTCAGTTGTTACAATGAGGGTTTGATATGACTGGCTATCATCATTGCCAGTAAATTACTTTAAAGCATTATCTTTATTTCATTATTGATTTCATTGTTAATGGATTTAATACTTTTTAAACCTAGGAGATTGAGGGTAACTTATTGGGAAAGGAGGTTTCCCCATTAATAGTTGATAATCTGAGATGGGAACTCTGTGCTTAGTTGATTGATATGTTGAAATTTTATGGATTAATGAATATATATACAAACATAGCCTAGATTACCCATGAGCCAAGGATGAGATTAAATATGAGAATAAATCAGTGAGTTTGGTGAGCTATGTATCCTTGTTAAATGTGAGGGATAGTCTTTCAAACTTTCCTATGCAATATTAAAAGAATCTGTTGCACTAAGTGACAATTTTTATGTATTGATGCAAAGATTTTTGTATCAGCATTAAGTTTTTTTTCTTTTTTATTAAAGCTTTTTATTTGCAAAACATATGTATGGGTAATTTTTCTTTTTTTTTCTCTTTTTTTTAAATTAAAACATTTATTTGCAAAACATATATATGGATAATTCTTCAACATTAACCCTTACAAAGCTTTCTGTTACAAAAGTTTTCCCCCCTACTCCCCACCCCTCCCCTAGATGGCAGGATATCCACTACATGTTAATTATGCTAAAATACTTGACAAATTGAATATATGTATACATATTTCCACACATCATTTTTGTGCAAGAAAAATCGTGTCTACAAAAAAGAAAAATCAGAGAAAGGAAACACAATGCAAGCAAACATCAGTCGAGAGCATGAAAATGTTATGTTGTGATCCACATCTCGTATCCCTCTCTGGATGTATATGGCTTTCTTCACTGAACAATTGGAAGTAGTTTGAAACATTTCATTGTTGCAGAGAGCCACGTCCATCAGAATTGATTATCATATAGTATTGTGGTTGCTGTATATAATGACCTCCTGGTTCTGCTTATTTCACTCAGCATCAGTTCATGCAAGTCTCTCCAGGCCTCTCTGAAGTCATCCTGCTGCTCGTTTCTCACAGAACAATAATATTCCACGACGTTAATAAACCATAATTTATTCAGCCATTCTCTAATTGATGGGCATCCATTCAGTTTCCAGTTTCTAGCCACTACAAAAAGGGCTTCCACAAACATTCTTGCTCATGTGGGGCCCTATCCTTCCTTTAAGATCTCTTTGGGATATAAGCCCAGTAGAAACGCTGCTGGGTCAAAGGGTATGCACAGTTTGATAACTTTTTGAGCATAGCTCCAAATTGCTCTCCAGAATGGCTGGATCTGTTCACAGTTCCACCAACAATACATCAGTGTCCCAGCCTTCATATGGGTAATTTTTCAACATTGACCCTTACAAAGCTTTCTGTTACAATTTTTTCCCTCCTAGTCCCCATTCCTCCCCTAGATGGTAGGAAGTCCACTACATGTTAATTATGTTGAAATACTGACAAATCAAATATATGCATACCTATTTCCACACTTATCTTGATCAGCATTAAGTTCTTACTGTGTATAAAGCATTGGAGATAAAAAAAACCCAGAAATAGCCCTTGTCCTCAAGAAGCCCACTGTCTAGCATGCAAATAAGATCTATACTAAAAAGCTTTTTAATTACCATGTCAAAAATTAAAAATGTTAATCAGCACAATTTTCTCAACTAAAGTTTTCATTCAGCTTGTAAAACGAGCTTTCTTTGAATCATTATTTTCTTATTAGGTGCTAGCTACTCACTTGTCAGTGGTGACTAGAATAACCTCTGTTTTCACATAGAATGGACTTGGATATTTACTTAGAGTCAAATGAATTTTTTCATGTGATTTATTGAAATTGCCATAATGCACAATTGCCAGCCAAATCCATACAAATCATCTTTGTTGTAAAATCTGGATTGACTAGCCTTTCATCAGGGATAATTCTTCATACAGTGGCACTTATGCACATTTATGGTATGGTGATAATTGATGAATCACCCAGAGGCACAACAGAATTCTGAAGAGTTTTCTGAATCATAGAGATTAAATCAGTTTTTAAAGTGTTTTTACTATATCCTAAAATTCTTTGAAATTTTATGTGTAGTATATTTGTATTTGCCAAAGTATTTGATTAATTGAGCAAAATACAAAATAATAAAATTTTCCAGTGTTATAAAATTCAACCCCTAATAATTAATAGAAAATATGGGTTTTGTAGCACTAAATATTTTATCGTATCAAAAATATTTAGTATTAAAAATGTTTCCCCCTTTTTTGTTAATCTGTAGTCCTGAACTTTTATTTTGTCTCTACCAGTTCTTAAAAGCAAGCCCTAAACATTTTATTCCATAAGCCTTGGTTTCCTTGAGCTATTCAAGTAGTAAAAGCTCTCTGAGCTGTACTTTCCAAGTGCCTCTTATGACAAGTCCTCGTAGAAATAAATGGAAATATAGAATTGTTATGGGTGGATCATCCTTGTTGCTATTTGTAAGATTCATATCACTAATTTTAATCATCTTTACATATTTTTAATTAAGCCTGACCATGTATGCCAGACTTGGAATTTAGTTAGGTGCTTGTATATTTGGTAGCTTTAAAGTAAACAGCTGGTCCTCAGCAGCTTGGTAAGTAGTATTGCTATTTGATATAATAAACAGAAAAGTAGAAGATTGTTCTGTGATTTGTCCCTTTATTGTACTCTTCTTAGCTGTGTCTAACCATGGAAAAATTGTCTCTCTCCTTTTTCAAGGAAATCTCACCTTTTTTTTTTTAATTTTTTATTAAAAGCTTTTTATTTACAAAACATATGAGTGATTTTTCTACATTGACCTTTGCAAAAAACTTTTTTTTTCCCCAAGCTTTTCCCCTCCTTCCCCCCACCCCCACCCCTAGATGACAGGTAATTTAATACATGGTAAATATGATAAATTATATGACAAATCCAATATATGTATACATATCTATACAGTTATCATACTGCACAAGAAACATCAGGTCTAGAAAGAGAGAAGAAAAAAAAAACAACCTAAGAAGGAAAACAGTGAAAGCAGATATTCACAGAAAGCGTTAAAATGCTATGTTGTGGTCCACACTCAGTTCCCACAGACCTCTCTCTGGATGTATATGACTATCTTCATTGCTGAACAATAGGAACTGGTTTTTAATCACATCATTGTTGAAGAGAACCATGTCCATCAGAATTGATCATCTTATAGTCTTGTTGCTGTGTATAATGTTCTCCTAGTTCTGCTGATTTCACTCAGCATCACTTCATCGAAATCTCACCTTTTTGGAAAAGCTTTTTTGATGGATCCTCAGGAACATACTCTGGGATTCACATACCAAAGGGTCTGTTTACATAGGTTTTGCCAGTAAGGAAATGGAGAAGGAACTCAGGGTCCGGATTTGGTCTCCACCCCAGCTCAGCATTGCTCTTTTTTGTTGCAGAGGAACAATATGTGTGGAGGGGGAGGGGAGAGGAGGAGGGGGAGGGGGGGAAGTCAGGGGTGAAAAAAGGGAGTAGGAAATGAAAGAAATAAGGATAGGGAAAAGAGAAAGAGAATTGTTAAAATGGTTTATAAGTGAATTTTGATACCTTAGTATGGTCTCTTCTTTGAGACACTATGCCTTATAGTCACAAATGAAAACAATATCATCCAATTTTACACTTCACATTTGGAAACTTCATTAAACTATTTAAGGGTCCTACTGCACTTCCCCCACTCTCCAACCCTCAGCCCAGTTAGGTACAAAATGATTATCTGGATTTTCAGTAAAAGTAAGAAAAATTTCTATATAATAGTTTTTGTTAGTTCAAAGGTACTTAATGGTTTTTTGAAATACTAAGGTTTGAACAAGAAATTTGATGTTTGTGAAGCTACTTGGTCTTTATTTCTTCCAAAAATTGAATGGAGAGAAGATTTTTGTGAGCTTCTCATTTATACAAGTTTTTGATAGAAATAGGGGTCACTGTCACTACTGGGAAGCAGGATAACATCTTCCAGAGACTCCTGGATTTGGAGTAAGAAGAGCTGAGTTCAAATCCTAACTAAGTCACTTAGTTAAAAGTAAAAAATAACTGCCTGTGGACTAGATAATCTTTAAGGTCCCTGAATCTGATACTGTTCTAAACAATAAACCTCTCTTGCCTTTTTCATTCCTCCTTTACACAGCTCTTTTCGAATGTTAGTGATTCCTAGTTTTCTGTCTTGTAGCTAAGGTATGAATGACAAGTCCACCATTTTATGTATAGAATTCGGATTTTTTTTTTCTTCTGAATACATTGGCCACATAGGCTTGCTTGCATTGTCGTGCACTCTCTCTCCATCTCTCCCTATTTTTCTCTTTCCCTCCCTTCCCCTTTCTCCTCCTCTCCCTTTCCCTTTCTCCTCCTCTCCCTTTCTCTTTCTCCTCTCTGTCTGTCTCTCTTTCCCCTCCTCTCTTCCTCTCTTTCCCCTCTTCTCTTCCTCTTTTTCCCCTCCTCTCTTCCTCTTTCCTCTCCCTTCTCTCTCTCCCCTTCCTCTCTTCCTTCCTCCTCCCCCCCACTCTCTTTCTCTCACACTCACCCTCACACTCACACATGATTCCATATTTATAGCTTTACAAAATTATTGATGCATGTTATTTCTAGTAACAGCGTTTTGATATCCAAAAGAATTTATGGTCATTTGTAAATTTGGGAATTTCTACTTTCCTAAGCAGAAAGATGGCTAGATTGATAGTAACCTGGGTTCATTTTCACTTTCTATTACTGATTGTGTAACTTTGGGGAGGTCACTTACTGAATATTGTTTTGTTTTTTAATTAAAAGGAGCTTGACATATCCCCTTAAGTAATTTTATTTTTTACACTGAATCACAGAATATATATATAGTTAGAATTTGAATAAAGGCTACATATATTTCTTCCCAGCAAAATGATTAGTAACTGATGGATGTCATCATAAAAAGATGACGGGTCAAATTTAGGATATTTTTTATAACTTTAGCATTTTAAGAACAAAGCATTGGAGGATCCAGTGTTATGATTTAAATGACTTGGTTTACAGTGTTTTTTTTTTTTTTGGCCCAGGTAAAAAGCAAAGAATGATTATTTTAAAATTTATATGTGGGATTTATTGGGATTATCTCCACCATCTTGTATCATTTTACTGGTAAAACCTCTGTAGCCAAGGTCACAATTCCTCAAGTTTTTTCAAGGACTTTAGAAAAGTTAATCACTTTTAATCTCTCTTTAAATATATATTCACTTTCCACAGGCCTAGGCCATTTGTGCTTCCTCAAATACATGAGGGAAACTTGATTGAGTGGCTTTTGATGTTTTTAACTTATTTTAGGAAAATAGAGTCAAGAGAAAATTTCACATATTTCCTTTTCAAAAATGAGTTTGGGGAGAGAGAGGAAGCATGTAAGTAACAGTAACAGGCAGTTAATAGTACCCAAGGGCATTAAGGGCCAGTTGCCATTGCTTCTTATTAGCTATTTTGTGACCTTCTCCCTAGTTTTCAGTCTTTGATTTTTTTTTTCTTTCATAGAACAAACTTTTCCCAAAGGTGGCAGAGCTAATTAAAAAAATTCCCTTTTCCTTTGCATTGTGTATATTGGGAATGGGGGGAATCAGGGATTAGAGTTAATGCTAGTATAGCTCAAGTCCTGGCAGGCCTTACCAGGCTGGGAAAGGCTCTTTAGTTTGAGCTTGATCCGTATTGCCATCTGAGTCTTGTCTTCGAAGTTTAGAGACTTTTAAGTAGCAGCTGATAAAATTGGTGGGCCAGAGCAGATTTCAAAGGATAGGGTTAGGCCATATATCAGTAGTGGGAGTACCAATTCTGGGTAATTTGATCTTTTGAATTATTGAGGAAGTCATGTACATAATAGGAATAAACACAGTGGCATTTAGGGTGAGGAAAAGGGGAAAAAGTAAATGTTGATTTGAGCTTTTCCTGCCTCATAAAGACTGGTTTTTAGTAAATGGCCCATCATGAATAACATGAATGACTCAAACTGCAGTCTTACTGCAGAGACGCTCATAAAATATATGTTGACAGTTTTAAAGCATAGCAGAATAGGATAAGGGCAAGACAAATGTATTGGTTCAAAAATAGAGCTCAGCAGATTGGAACTGACTATAACTATATAACAACCTTATGCACAGGCAAAGAAAGTACTCACAACAGTATCAAGCTGAGTTATTTGAATAGAAAATTCACTAAAGTTCTATTAATAAAAGAGGTTTAGATTGTTTTTAAATTCACACTAGCTATATTGTTTCTGGAACATTTCTACTGAAAATGTCTTGAGGATCAATTTATTTTTACTTAGGTGAATATTTACCAATTTCACTTTTTAAAAGATTACATAAGAAATAATTTATTGGTCTAAAACATGCCTTGTGCACCAATTTTTTTTTCAAGTGACTTCACAGAATCAAAATTTTGAAAGAATTTGCTTCTTTATTTTTAATATGGTAAAGGAGAATAAAACTTGGAAAGAAAAAAAATGATTTGTTTATTCTCATTTCATTACTTTTCCAACATCATTATGCATTATTCTTCTCCGTGTGCTCTATGGTCTTGCCAATCTGACCTTGCTATTCTTTATATGCAATATTCCATTTTACAGCTTTACATCTTTGTACTTTCTGTCCCATATACTTGTAAGAAACTTTCGCTTAGCTTCTTAGAATCTCTGGTTTCCTTCAGCAAGGTAGAGGTGACACTCAGATCAAGTGCCACCTTTTCCATGAGACCCATGGTGGTGGTTCTCAGCTGCTAGTACTTCTCACCCCTCAGTTTGCCTTATATGTGTTTCATATTTGTGTGTGTGTGTGTATATATATATATGTAGATATTGATAGATATGTGAATGTTTTCCTGTTAGAATGCATTCCGCATCGTGAAAGGGAGTGTTTTGATTTTGTGTCTACTATACCACATTGTCCAGTACTTAGTAGGTACTTAATGCTCATTGGTTGACTTATGGATGGATGAAAGCACATGTGTTAATATGAGTTTCTAATTAGAAAAATGTATGTTTTTCTTTTTTTTTTTTTACAGTTTCATAAATGGAGAATCTTATCTAAGTTTCCAACCACATATATTCTCCAACTTTTCTGTGTATTTGTTTTCTGTTAAGCAAGGTTAACACTAATTTTTAAAAGTCACAGATGCCTTGAATTCAGACACTACTGTTGTAACAAAAACTCAAATCTCTTGATAGACTATTTCATGATGGTATGCAACATGAATTGTTTGATCCCATTGATTGACCTTTGTATGTTTTTGTGCAAGAGGAGGAAATTGGACTACTTTCTCCATGGCTTCTTTCCTTTCTTTGCGTATTTTTAGTGCTAATATCTTTGGATTTTCATCAGCAAGTATTATAAGTATTACATGATCTATCCTATCATTGTTCCCATGATTCTTTTATTATGCCACATGAATTATCCTGCCTTTGAAATATGAATCCAACTGCCTATATTAATCCTCATGTTCATGTAGTAAACCCGACACTTCTCTTGTAAAATAAGAAGCTAAATCAAAAATAAACAAGAATGAAAACTGTATATCGCTTTAAATTGCCCTACTGATAATGAAAAATCATATTGATTATTATTTTTTATTAAAGTTTTTTATTTGCAAAACATATGCATGGGTAATTTTTCAACATTGACCCTTTCAAAGCCTTCTGTTACAATTTTTTCCCTCCTTCCCCCGATCCCTTCCCATAGATGGCAGGTAGTCAAATATATATTAATTATGTTAAACTATATGACAAATCGAATATATGTATACATATTTCATTGTTGAAGAGAACCATGACCTTCAGAATTGATCATCATATAGTCTTGTTGTTTCCATGTACAATGATCTCCAGGTTCTGCTGATTTCACTTAGCATCAATTCATGCAAATCTCTCCAGGCCTCTCTGAAATCATCTTGTTGGTCGTTTCTTACAGAACAATAATATTCCATAACATTCATATGCCATAATTTATTCAGTCATTCTCCAATTGATGGGCATCCATTCAGTTTCCAGTTTCTCTCCACTACAAAAAGGGCTGACACAAATATTTTGCACATTTTTTCCCTTTCCTTCTTTTAAGATCTCTTTGGGATATAGGCCCAGTAGAAACACTGCTGGGTCAAAGGATATGCACAGTTTGATAACTCTTTGAGCATATCTCCAAATTGCTCTCCAGAATGGTTTGGATCCATTCACAGTTCCACCAACAATATATCAGTGTGCCAGTTTTCCCACATCCCCTCCAACATTCGTCATTATCTTTTCCTGACATCTTAGCCAATCTGACAGGTGTGTAGTGGTGTCTCAGAGTTGTTTTAATTTACATTTCTCTGATCAATAGTGATTTGGAGCCTTTTCATGTGACTAGAAATGCTTTTAATTTCTTCATCTGAAAATTGTCTCTTCATATCCTTTGACCACTTATTGATTAGCGAGTGGCTTAAATTCTTATAAATTTGAGTCAATTTTCTATATATTTTAGAAATGAGGTCTTTGTTAGAACCTATAAATGTAAAAATGATTTCCCTATTTATTGTTTCTCTCCTAATCTTGTCTGCATTAGTTTTGTTTGTACAAAAACTTTTTAACTTAATATAGTCAAAATTATCTATCTGGTGTTCAATTAAGAGTTCCAGTTCTTCTTTGGACATAAATTTATTCCATTTCCACAGGTCTGAGAGGTAAACTATACTATCTTCCTCTAATTTACTTATAATATCACTCGTTATATCCAAATCATGAACCCATTTAGATCTTATCTTGGTATGTGGTGTTGGGTATGGGTCAAGCCCTAATTTCTTCCATACTAGTTTCCAATTTTCCCAGCAGTTTTTGTCAAATAATGAGTGCTTATCCCAAAATCTGGGGTCTTTGGGTTTATCAAACACTAGATTGCTATAGTTATTGCCTAGTTTGTCCTGTGATCCTATCCTATGCCACTGATTGACTGCTCTATTTCTTAGCCAGTACCATATGGTTTTGATGACCGCTGCTTTATAATATAGTTTTAAATCTGATACAGCAAGGCCACCTTCATCAGCATTTTTTTCTTTTTTTTCATTAATTCCCTTGAAATTCTTGAGCTTTTGTTCTTCCAGATGAACTTTGCTACTATTTTTTTAGATCTGTAAAATAATTTCTTTGGAGTTTGATTGGTATGCCACTAAATAAGTAAATTAGTTTGGATAGTATTGTCGTTTTTATTATATTCACTTGGCCTACCCATGAGCACTTAATGTTTTTCCAACTGATTAGGTCTGACTTCATTTGTGTGGAAAGTGTTTTGTAGTTTAGTTTGTGTAGTTCCTGACTTTCCCTTGGCAGATAGGTTCCCAAATATTTTATACTAACCACAGTTATTTTGAATGGAATTTCTTTTTGTTCTCTTGCTGCTGAACTTTCTTGGTAATATATGAAAATGCTGATGATTTATGTGGATTTATTTTGTATCCTGCAACTTTGCTAAAGTTATGAATTGTTTCTAGGAGTTTTTTAGTTGAGTCGCTAGGGTTCTCTAAGTAAGTATACCATCATATCATCCACAAAGAGTGATAATTTGATTTCCTCATTACCTACTCTTAATTCCTTTAATCTCTTTTTCTTCTCTTACTGCCAAAGCTAACATTTCTAATACAATATTAAATAATAATGGTGACAATGGGCAGCCTTGTTTCACTCCTGATCTTATTGGGAATGGTTGTAGTTTGTTCCCATTTCATATGATGTTTGCTGATAATTTTAAATAGATTTTAAGGAAAAGTCCATTTATTCCTATACTCTCTAGTATTTTTAATAGGAATGGGTGTTGGATTTTATCAAATGCTTTTTCTGAAGCTATTGAGATAATCATATGATTTTTGTTAGTTTGGTTGTTAATATAGTTGATTATGCTGATTATTTTCCTAAAATTGAACCAGCCCTGCATTCCTGGTATAAAGTCCTACTTGATCATAGTGTATTTTTTTAAGCAGAAGAGGATGAAAAAGCATTTGTTATATTATATGCAAAGCAGCAATATGCTAAAGAGTACAATAAATATAGAAAAGAAAGACAATCCTTGCTTTCAAGGAACTAACATTGTCAGTAATAAGAGAATACATGCAGGATGCTTCAGTGTAAGTCACATGGAAAGGCCCACTGGGTGCAGTGGCAAAGCAGATGATAATTTGTCTTCTTTAATGTTTTTTCCATTGATAAACTCTGGTGGTTTCTGATGTTGAACTATTTGTCAATGCCAAAGATTTTGGTGGTTACAATTTTATTTTCCAGTCTTCGGTAGTTATGACTCGAGTAATTGTAGAGGTCACATGAGATATACATGAACCTTAAATTCTGTATTTTGAAAACAAAGCCTTAGCCACAGAATTTCTAATTCCACCAATTTGTAGCATAATTTGTTCAGCTTTTTGGCTTCCTTTACTTTGGCAAAGGCATGATCCAAGAAATTCCAACACATTTGTTACTTTAATAGTTTGATGCCAAATCATCATGATAAGCTATTGTTCTTGGGTTGTAACAATCCCAAAACTTAATTTATTCTCTTTGCCTGTGGTAAAGTAAAACTTTGCATAGCAGGAAATGAACACCTAAACCATATATCCTCCAAAAAGAGATTGTTATTTACTATTTTTAGAAAGATTTTATTTTTCCACCCTTAACTACATTCCTGTTGAATATGAGCTTACTTTGGGAGATAAAATTAAGGAAAGGGAAGGAAGCTCTTCCAGAATTTTTAAATTTTGAAATTAAATGAATAAAAGTTTGGTTGAGCAGTCAAATCAGGTTCTATTTAGTATCATCCACAATTTTCTTTTTATATTCTTAATTTTAATTTTTCTAATTTTTTTTTAGCTGAGGGAGTGGTAAAGGACATTTTCTGATTCAGTGTTAAGTACTTTCTCACTTGCTCAAAACAATTTATATTGGGTCATTCTATATGATACATAATGTCAGAATTTGTATTCCAGAGACTTATTTCTTTATATAACAAAAAATGGAGAGGATTTTGTAGCTGGTTTCCCTTCTTTACTTTTCTCTTAAATGCTTCCTGATTTTTTGCCTTATTAAAATAGTCAATTTTTTGAAGGAAGGGTTACATGTGTGTGAATTACTTCTTAGCTTATTCACTCCAGAATGATTTCAAAACCTTCCTCACTAGGTGATTTGGTTGAATTGAACTCTTTCCTAAGATATCCTTCCTTTCTTTGGCAAGTGAACTTCTTTCTAATATTTGCAACATCATATAATTTGTTTGGGAAACTGAAATATATTTGGTCATACAAAGTATAATCACTTATGCTATCAAAATTTTAATTTCCTCTTTAACATGGAAGTGATAATCAGCATCCGGCAGAGGGTTGTAATGAGATACTATTTTATGATATATTCATAAAGTGCTTTACAGACCTTAATGCTATATAAATGCTATATATTATTATTATTATGTCTAAGGCCTTTTTTAACTATTGACCTTCTCAACCTTCTTAATGAGCACCTATTATACTAAGGCAGAATACAAGGAAAGCATGAGAGGGCTGGACAGGGAGAGTGAGTGTTTCTCTGACCACAAGATACTTTTGAAACCTGAAAGATTTGAAGAGACTTGTGTGATGCGCCTTCTTAATTTTGCTCCTTGGACCCCTACAGTGCCTTTAAATATTCTTAGAGTCTCACCTGGTAAGATCATAAATGACCACATGGAATAAGCTGCATGAAGCAGACATCGTAAAGCTGTTCTGTCATCAGTTCATGCTCCCCAGTAGGCTATACCCTTCCTTGGAATCTATATCTGGTCAGCAGATGGTTGCCCATGCCCCCTCAAGGCTGAATGACCTCCTGTTATTGTCTTGTCTTGGTCACTGGGACTGTGGATTAATCTTTTTTCTGGACTAATATGTTTTTCTCTCATTTAGTTTTGACATAAAATCCCATTCATTTATACTTTTGACCCCTTACCCCAATAAATTGAATTGCTCATACCAAGTTCTAACTTGGTTATTTTATGGTATAAAGGAGTAGGCAGTTAGCTGTCTGTGACCAGATCATCTGAATTCTTCTTTCCTCCAGTTATTCCCTTTCTTCTGACCAAGCTTTTCACATGCTTCTTTTTGGTGGAGTCTTTGTATCTATAACTTCTTATAGTTTGGAAATCTTGCAAAGCTCAGCCAGCTATTACCCAAGGGAATCAATCACCCACAGCGGAGATGTTTCTCTTGCACTTGCATTCCCTGCATGTCCAGACTGATCTGGGTAGAAGCATTAGGATCATTTTATTTGAACCACATGTACAGGCCTGAGCAGAAAAGTAATAAGTGGTAGCTGCTGTGGTCACTTTGGCAGGTTGCCATCTTACCACCACCATCAACTATTTTTCTTAGAATACTATTGATAAGTTTCTTGGTGGCTTGGAAACCTCACAGCTCCCACATAATATCTTCCCATTTGTTTCCTACTTGTTAATATGGGTTCTGTTCACTTATTATTTATTAGTTAGGACATGTGGTAGTCCAGAATGAGGAGAGGCTTAAGACTTAAAGCTTAATATTTTCTTTTTCTGTTGTGCAAGTTTGTTATTGAATAGAGAACTTAGCTCTTTTCTTTCATCTCTTTGGGTTTAGACCTAGTAGTGGTATCATTGGGTTAAGGATATGAACAGTTTTAATAGCATTTCATATGTAATTCTACATACCTTCCAGAATGGTATCACAGTTCACTACTTTATCAACATTGCATTCATGTACCTATTTTCTTATAACTTTTTAGGATTTTTCATTTTCTTTTTTAAAATTTTTTAAAGTTATTTGACAGTTTAGTGGATGTGAGTTGGACCTTAAGTTATCTTTATTTGCTTTCTCTAATTATTAGTGTTTAGAGCATTTTTTTTCTATGTGATTATTGATAGTTTGGTTTTCTCTCTTTGAAAGCTATCTATTCATATCCTTTCACCATTATCATTTGGGAAATAGTTTTTACTCCTAAAAATTTGAATCAAAGGAATTATCTGAGATACTTTCTGCAAATCCCCTCCACCAAGCTTCTTGCTTTTCTTTTAATTTTAGCTGCATTAGTTTTGTTTATGCAACAGCTTTTTAGTTTTCTGTATCTGGTATTGTGTACTTTATCTTCTGTGATCTCTTCTAGCTCTTCTTTGGTAATGAATTCTTTCCCCATCCATAGATCTGATTAATAATTTCTAATTTGCTCCTCTAACTTAATATGTCATCTTTTCAGTCTGAGTCATGTACCCAATTGCAGCTTATTTTGCATGAAATGTTTTTCTATACCTGGTTTATTCCAGTTAGCTTTCTATATATTACCACTAGCTTGTGTTGAATAGTGAATTGTTGCCTCTAATGCTCATTTATTTGAGTTTATCTAGCATGGAGTTCTGTCTTCCTTAGTTTTTGTATGTAGTAAACTTTATTTGATACTCGTAGCCCTCTTTTCCATTTTGTTTCATCAGTTCCCTTGAGATTCTTGGTCAGATGAATTTTAGATTGAATTCTTCCAGATTAATTTTGATATTATCTTTTCTTGCTGTAGAAACTAATCTTTTGAACATTTAGTTGATGTACTGAATAAATGAATTAATTTAGGTAATAATGTCATCTTTTTATTATCTTGGCTTAGTCTACTTTTGAACAATTAATATTTCTCCAGTTATTCAAATCTATCTGCATTTGTTTAAGGAATATATTCTAATTGTATTTCTAAAATTTCTGTGTATGAATTGGTCTCAAGCCCAAAGAGACTTCTTGAAATTACTCTTAAAAGACTTTAAAAGGCAAATAAGAGAGGTAGAAGAAAAATGAGAAAAGAAATAAGAAATATACATGAAATAGTGAACAGCTTGGAAAAGAAAAAAAAAGGACTGAAGAAAACAACTTCTTAAAAAAAAATACAATTGGCCAAATGCCCCCCCCCAAAAAAATCCACTGAAGAAAACAACACCTTCAAAAGTAGAAGTAACCAAATGAAAAAAAGAGGTACAAAATCCAGCTGAAGAAAATCACTCATGGAAGCTAATGACTTTGTGAGACAGCAAGAATCTATGAAACAAACTAAAAAGAATGAAAAATGGAAGAAAATGTGAAATACTTTATTGGAAAGACAGCTGATCTGGAAAATAAATCTAGAAGACACAATTTAAAAATTATTGACCTATCTGAAGTCTGTGACCAACCCCCCCCCCCCCAAAAAAAAAAGAGCCTGAATCTCATTCTTCAAGAGGTAATTAAGGAAAACTGACTCAATATTATAGAAACAAAGGGGGAACTACTCATTGAAAGAATCCATTGATCACTTTTGGAAAGAGATCCCAGAAGGAAAACCCCAAGGAATATTGTTGCAAAACTCCAGAACTACAATCTCAAGGAAAAATTACTGCAAGCTGCCAGACAAAAACAATTCAAATATTAAGGAACAACAGTCAGGATTATTTAGGATCTGGCAGCTTCTACAAAAATGATTGGAGGGCCTGGAATACCATATTCCAGAAGGCAAAGGACCTAGGGTTAAAACCCAGAACTAACTACCTTACAAAACTGAGAATCATCTTTCAGGGGAGGTGATAGATCTTCAATGAAGTAAGATATTTTCAATCATTTCAATCATTTTCAATATAAACAGAAAATTTATTCTACAGACACAGGACTCAAGAGAAGCACAGAAAGGTAAATGGGGGAAAATATGTATGATTTAAATGTTAAACTGTTTACATTCCTAGATGAGAAAACAATATCTGTAGTTCTTGAGAACTGTATCTGTTACTGGGGCAGGCATCACATGGACAGATGGTGTGGTTATGAATGAACTCTGATGTGATGACATTAAAGAAAAAAACATTAAGGAGTAGGAATAAATCTGTACTAGAAAAGAGGCAAGAAAGGAAAGGCATAATGGGATAGTTAGATCACATGAAGAGGCCCAAAAGACCTATTACAATCTAGGGGAAGAAGGGAGGCAGGAATGAACATTGCCTGAAACTTGATCTCATCAGTTTTGGCTCTAAGAAGGAATAACTTAATCATTCAATTGGATATAGAAATTTATCAAACCCTATAAAGAAGTGGGAAGAGAAAGAGGACAAAAAAAAGGAGGGACAGAATAGAAGGGAGAGCAGAAACCCTAAGGAAAGAGGTAATAGAAGTAGGGAAGAGGGTGATAAGATAGATCTAGAAGATAAAGTAGATCATGGAAGATGGAATGGGTTTAAAAAAAAAAACACTTAAGAGAAAGGGAGAGGTTATATGGAATAAGGTAGTGGGTGGGGTGGGTAAAAAAAAAGACTACTAAGGGCAAGTTGGAAAGAGAATAAAAGTACATAGAGGGGAGAAAATAGAATGGAGGGAAATGTGAATGGGATGACCTCTCCCATAATATTGAAGTGAATAGCAGAGTGTATTAAAAAACAGAATCCTATGCATTGTTGGTGGAGCTGTGAATGGATACAGCCATTCTGGAGAACAATTTGGAGCTATGCTCAAAAAGTTATCAAACTGTGCATACCCTTTGACCCAGCAGCATTTCTATTGGGCTTATATCCCAAAGAAATCATAAAGGAAGGAAAAGGCCCCACATGTGCAAGAATGTTTGTGGCAGCCCTTTTTGTAGTGGCTAGAAACTGGAAATTGAATAGATGCCCTTCAATTGGAGAATGGCTGAATAAATTATGGC
>JAJPUD010026346.1:0-10520 GCA_023553655.1 Myrmecobius fasciatus
TGCACACAAGGGAATTTTTTCTGCCCTGCTCTCCCGGCTCACAGACAAGGCGCCCCTCAGTCTCCTGGGACCGCACAGTCAGCTCCATAAGAGTAGGGCTATGTTCATTCTCCGTCTTTGCACCACCACCACCTCCCCCCCCCCCCCAGCATCTAGCCCAGGGCCTGGTCTCTAAGAAGTGATCACTGATTGACTTATTGATGGAACCACAGGATAAAAAGGCATGGAGCGGGAGCCCGCCTCAGCCAAAACTGGAAACACAAAGAAATCTCAGTCCGGTCAGCTTTTCCCCAGAGCTCTGGGTCTGGGGTCAGGAAAACCTGACTGTGTGCTCCTGGCCAAGTCACTTAACCGCTTCCTCTGTGACATGAGCCTCCTTCCCAGGGCGCTGTACGGACCAAGGGAGGCGCTCCCCAAAAAGCTGGGGCTGCATAAAGGGGAATTGTCGGGGATATCCTCTTACTCGCAGAACTCCTACCTGACAATGGCAGGTGCAAGTTCTCGGGGGTCAACCTTGGGCTCCTTAGTTATATTGGGCAGCAGCTAAACCCAGGGACGAGCCCAGGACAGAAACACCGGGAGGACTCCGTGACGTCCGCCCCTCACTGGGCAGCGGGGACTCCCCAGTGCTGCTGCCCTCCAGAGCCCTCTGTGGCTCCCAGATTTCAATCAGTAACCACTTCCAGGGAAACCAGAAGAGAGGAAGAGAAAGAGGGAGGTGTCTGCTTTCCATCTGAGTTCCGAGGAATCAGTCGGGGCAGGGGGTCCCTGTCCCAGACAGAAAGCCCCAGAGGTACGGCAGCTTTCTGGAAAGGGCGAGGAATATGGAGTTGGAGGATCTGGGTTCGAATCTACTGCCTTGGAGTGAGTCCCTTCCCTTGTCCTCATCTGTCAAGCAAATGAGTCAGAGCAGAAGGCCCCCAAAGCTGAACTTAAACTAGATCCTCCTTTGGGCGTTGCTAAGGTGGAGGTGCTGCTTTCATGGAGTTTCCTTGGCTGGGTAGGTCTGAGTTCAAATCCTGCCTCAGGCACCTACTAGCCGTGTGATTCTGGGCAAATCATTTAACCTCCTTCAGCCTCAGTTTCCCCATCTGTAAAATGGAGGCCACAAAAGCACCTCTTTCACCTGGGGCCTTTCTGTTTTGTTTTTTTGTTTTTTAATAGCTTTTTCTTTTCAAAATTCGTGCATTCACCCTGGCAAAACCTCATGTTCCAGATTTTCTGTCCGTCCTTTCCGTCCGTCCGTCCGTCCCCCTCCCCGCCACGGCAAGTAAGCCAATGTAGGTTAAACACGTGCGGTTCTTCCGGACACGGTTCCACGATGATCATTTCACGTGGTTTTTGACTAATACGTGTGAAGCGCTTTGCAAACGTAACTGTAGATGGAACTGCCAAGTATTATTATTATTATTATTATTATTCTTCAATTGTAATTTCTTACAAACAGGGGTCCCACCCCCCCAGGGACCCCCATCACAGATCGATGATGTTCCATGATAACGATCCAAACATAAAAAGCCCCGTGACCAGCCAAGCAGGCCCGGGTCCCAGGCCCACGTGTGCCGTCTGAGCTCAGTTTACTCATCTGGCAAACAGGGCAACAACAGCCCTAACACCCAGGGAGGCCCACAGGAGGTCTGTAGCCCTTTCTCTGGGTCACACTGCCCCTTTTAAGGCGGCGCTCCATTTGGGGGGCTCCCATGGGCCCCCGATGCCCTGACTGGGCAGGGGATGCTCTGGCCCTCTTGGTTTTATGCTGCCCTCCCCGGGAACCGAGGTTACGGGCCGTTTTCTTGGCCAGATCGTTAAAGAGCGGTTCCCTCCCGTCCCCACCATCCGCCCATTCGCTTCTTCCATTGGGTGCTTCTGGCTCTAAGGGGGCGGGAGCTTCCTCTCTGCCGCCCCAGGTTCTTGGGGAGCCAAAATCAGCAGGCTCCCTTGAGGGGCCGCTGGGCCTCCAGGCCTCCGGCCCTGGATCACAAGGCCCTCAGTTCTCCCGTCCAACAACTCCTGACAAGCATCCTGCCCGGCCAGCCCCCAGGCACGAGACACGGGAAGACATCTGACATGGGGGGCATCGGGAGGCCGCCCCCCCCCCCAGCAGCCAGAAAACCCCAGGAAGGAAGACCAGCAGCACAGCGGAGAGTCAGAAGCCGCCTCCGGTGTGGGGGGGAGGCAAAGCAGACCGTGCAAGGGTCCCTTCAGATGCTCTGGCAGCCTCGGGGAGCTCGGCAGGCACATGCCCGGCTTCACCTTCCCAGCAGGATCAGGGAGGGGCAAGGCACCCCCCCCAACCCCTGGCCCTGGGGATCCTCCCAGAGAGTCGGGCAGGAGCTCTCTGAAGTCGGTGCTGTAGCCACTGCACCCCCCGGCTGCCCCAAAACAACAGATTCTTCCTTGCCCATCCACTGAGCGAGCTGTGCCAAGCATCCCCTCCAGGGCGCCGGGCACACAGGCTGGGAAGTCCCGCTCTTGCCTCTCCCGCCGGCTCCCTGGGCCCGCCTGGCTCCAGGGCTCAGCTCCCCGGCCTTGAAAAGGAGAGGTCAGAGGGCATGATCTCTGGCCTCCGCTCCCCCCAGGACCTCTGCCCTGACCCATCGGCCTTCTGGGCCCCCAACTAATCATTACCCTGACCTCGGCCCAGAAGAATATGGGCCCTTTGAGTGTCCCCGGGCACGCCATGGTTCCTGAAACCCAACGCTGCCCTCCCTTTTTAAAAATAAAAACCCGGACAAAGACTAGCTTTAAAAAGTGACCCCAGGGTTCTGACCAGAAAGCGTCAGGGCGAGCGTCACCAAGACCAAGGCAAGTTTGGGAAGTGGAGGCCAGGCCCGGGAGCCTGGGAAGCAGAGGCCGGGCCCGGGAGACTGGGAAGCAGAGGCTGGGCCTGGGAGCCTGGGACAAGGAGGCCGGGCCCAGGAGCCTGAGAAAAAGAGGCCAGGCCCAGGAGCCTGGGACAAGGAGGCTGGAACTGTGAGCCTGGGAAGCAGAGGCCGGGCCCGAGAGCCTGAGAAAAAGAGGCCGGGCCCAGGAGCCTGGGACAAGGAGGCTGGAACTGTGAGCCTGGGAAGCAGAGGCCGGGCCCGAGAGCCTGAGAAAAAGAGGCCGGGCCCAGGAGCCTGGGACAAGGAGGCCGGGCCCGGGAGCCTGGGACAAAGAGGCTGGGCCTGGAAGCCTGGAAAGCGGAGGCTGGGCCCAGGAGGCTGGGACAAGGAGGCCGGGCCCAGGAGCCTGGGACAAGGAGGCTGGAACTGTGAGCCTGGGAAGCGGAGGCCGGGCCTGAGAGCCTGAGAAAAAGAGGCCGGGCCCGGAGGCCTGGGACGCGGAGGCCAGGCCCGGGAGCCTGGGACAAGGAGGCCGGTCCTGGGAGCCTGGGACAAGGAGGCCGGGCCCGGGAGCCTGGGACAAGGAGGGTCCGGAGGCCATGCCAACACCCCTTACCTTCATAGCACGGGATCAGGGTCCGCCCTCTGGCCTGCAGGTTGGCCGGGATGATGTAGCAGAAGCCGTGGGGGAGGATGTGATCCGTCTCATAGTAGATGTTCTTCCAGCGATGGGCGCAGGCCTGTGGGGGTGACAGTGACAGAGAAGTCAGAGCAGTTCCCTCCACGATGGCCTTCCGGTGGCGCTGCCAGGACCCAGAGATATCGAAGGGGGGAGATCCCTAGAGCTAACCAACCTAGACTCTCCTTCCAGGACGCCGCAGGGTGGCCACAGGACCAGCCAGTGGGACACAGAACATGGCCGGAACCAGCGGGCCCAGCCAGCCATGCAACGCCCCTTCCCCCCATCTAGGAGAGGTCCTGAAGTCCCAAACCAAGAGCGATCGCTCCGCCGGCTTCTCAGCGCTTCCCGCGTCCACACGCTTGGGACACGCCGCATCTGCCCCGGCACACGTAGCATAAGTCACACAGCCCAGGCAGGCGCGTGCAGATCAGTCCGGAACGTCGGCAGAGCTGCCCACGAGCCAGAGATCTATCTGAGTGCTGGAATATATTGCTTCTGTAATAAGATGGCTCATGTTTACATAACACTTGAAGATTTATGCAATATTTTACATGTTATATATATTTAAATCATATATATTTTTTCCTGAGCCATTGGGGTTAAGTGACTTGCCCAGGGTCCCACAGCTAGAAAATTATCTGAGGCCAGATTTGAACTCAGGTCCTCCTGACTCCAGCTGATGCTCTAACCACTGTGCTACCTAGGTGCCCCATGTATACATATTAAAATCTCATGTATGTATATACACATGTATGTGTCCATATGTTCAAGTTCTGCACATGTAAAAATTTGATCTTCTCCATTTTATGGATAAGGAAACTGAGTCTGAAAGGCTGTGTGTCTTGTCCAGGGTCACACTGAGCATCTGACCTTGAACTTGAGCTCTGACCTTCCCAGCTCTAACCACTGGGCCACGCTGATTCCCACTTCCACACGTGCTCATTTCTCACGCGTTGGAAACGCACCCTTAGAGAGCAGAGCCTTTATTCTGGCCCAGGGCCCAGGGCTTGGGGCCCGGCACATAGGAGACATTTGATCCAAGCTAGACGGCTACGACTAAGGCGAGGAAGCCCCACGGTCTCCGTATTCGCCTGTGACCTCTGACAGCCACGGGGCGGCTTTCCTGGGCTTTGTCCCCCCTGGTATTGTGGATGGGCTTCCTTCCTCCCAGCCTGATAGTCCAGTGCTAAAATAGCCTCTTATCAAGGAGCCGAAACACCACGAAGATCGATGGGAACGTAAAAATACGCCCAGACCAATGGCCATCCCGTCCTAGGAGCACATCCTGGATCTGGGCCCATCTGAGGGCTTGTAGAACCACTGGCGAGCTCGTGGGCCCATCTGGGCCCGTCTGAGGGCTCGTGGGCCCACTGGAGAGACCTCGGGCCCAGAGCCTCAAGCTGTCCCTCGATCAAGGAAGCTGCTGACAGTCACTGGGGATGGCAGGGAAGGAACCCCTTACTGACTTGTTTCTCTAAGCAACAGCGGGCTCACCACAGTGCGGTAGCGGGCAGCGGGGCGGCACAGGGCTTCAGCCCTCAGACACTTCCTGGCCATGCGGCCCTGGGCAAGTCACATTACCCTGGGTGCCTCAGGCCCCTCATCTGGGAAACAGGCTGGAGAGGGGGACGGCGAGCCGCTGGCGTAGCTGCAAAAAGCACCCAGAGGGGCCGGGCCGGGCCGGGCGTGACTGAAAAACACCTGAGTCACAAGCGGCCGGTCACCCAGCAGAGCTCCTGAATTCCAAGGACCCCGGGCAACTCACTTCAGAAATGGCAGATGGAGATGGGGGGAGGGGGGTTCCGGTTCCAGTCCTAATGCTGAGATGACCTTTGGCCCCTGTCACAAGGTCAGCAGCCAGAGTCAGAGGAAGGAGGGCAAAAACGTTTCCCTAAATGCATCTGGGGGAAGAGGAAGAGGAGCCAGAACGTCTTTCCCGGAGAAAAGGCACAATCCCTGTTCTTGCTCCCCAACCTTTTCCTTGGGGTTGTTTCCCCCCCTCCAAAAAACACATCCTCAAACTGCTCTACCTGGCACTAACTACTCCATAATCTTTCCAAGGAGGCCCAAGGAAGGCTCACAGGAAGGACATCTGCCTTCCCTGGCCCTGAAGACAGGAGGCCGCAGGAAGCAATGAGAGGGAGTTACTGACCAGAGGGCCAGCGCCGGCCCAATTTCTGGGCCCGGACAAGGGGGAGAGAGGCGAGAAGTCTCTCGGAGCAGCCTTCTCCTGCTGTTTCCGAGCCAAGGGGATCATGTCTAGTGACCGGAAGCTCCCACACCATTCCGGCTTCTAGGGGGCAGCCCCGTCCCGGGCACGGGGGCAGTGACCAATCGGTGCCTCCTGGACGTTAGCTCTTTCTTCACCAGGGAGAACATCACAAGGGAGAACATCACAAGGGAAGCCCGGCTACAGGTCACTGAGAAAGCCGGTGACCAAAGCAGGGCAAGGACACGGCCCCCAGCTTACGTGAGGCTCACTTTCCAAGGCCACCTGGTTGGGCTCCAGACCCCATGGCAGAGAGGGAGAGCGCCAGGAAGCAGGAGGACCACTGCCCGGGGGGGAGGGAGCAGCAGCGGCTGCAGAGAGACCCCACCTACGGCCGGGCCACAGGCAGGAGGGCTGTCCCAGGGCTTAACAACCAGCAGCTCCAGGGAGGGCCGGCTTTTAAATCTGCGACCCCCCCCCTCCTTCTCCCTAATAGGATAAACTCTGCTCTGAGCTTTCAAGGGGAGAGGAACCAGCGCCCTTCCCTCAGTTCCCCCTCAGCTAGAAAACAGCCCCCAGTGAGTGCTCAGCCCTCCCAGTCTGGGGCAGCTCATCCCCGATGTTCGGCTCTGCCCTTGACATGCTCCTAATAATGCTCTTTGCTCTATTTTGGCCTCCCTGGGAGTCCTCCTACCAGGAAGCCAGACTAATACCAGCCTATTAGTGCCCTCGCATTCAGGGGGTCAAGCATTTCGTAAACACCTACTGTATGCCAAGCCGGCACTGAAGGTGCACAGGCCCAAAGGAAGTGATCTCTCCCCTCCGGACAAGCTCAGACGCCCCTTCCTGGCCACTACTCCCTTGTTTGGGGGATCCTCCCCATTAGACTGGAGCCTCCTTGAGGGCGGGCACGAACTGGCTTTTCCCCGGAGCCTCAGAGCTTAGCCAGGTGCCCCTGACAGTAATGGAGAAAACAGCCAGGCGAGCCCCCACCGACGGGCTGCCCCAAGAGAGGGTCCCGTGGGCCCCCGCAAAGACTGCCATGATCCTGCTGTTCCCCAGCCAGCAGGCCCCAAGCACCCAGCGGGCAACGACTAATGAAACAACTGGCATTTACGTGGCACTCTGGCTCACCCAAAGCCCTTCCCGCCAGTAAGTCACTTCAGGCCCACAAGAACCCGGGGAAGTCACAAGTGTCTTGTCCCCCATCTTGGAGACGAGAATGATGGCTCAGGGGCAGGATCTGAATGCGGGAACCTCACACTCTGCTCTGTGCCCCCCTAAAGACTCCCCACCCAGCGAGCAGCCCGGACTGACCAGGACGGCCCCTAACCAGGGAGCAGGCCGGACTGACTGGGGCGGCCCCCCCACCCAAAACCCTCAGCCCTTCAGAGTGCACCCGGGCCCCCGGGTCGGGGAGGCAGCGGCGGCTCACCAGCACTTGGCCGTCGGCTTTGGGCTGCCTGGCCAAGCTGACCCCCATCCACTCATCGTCCCGGTCTTCTTTACACGTCTTTCCGCAGGACGTGCCGCGGCCCTTTCCTGGAAAGGAAACAGAGAACACGGCTTTCAGGGGTGCAGCTCCTCGGATTCGGGGGCTTTCAGCCTTTTTTCTACTGATATGCAGTGTTTCTCCTCATTAAAAACAACAACAACAACAACAACAACAACAATAATAATAATAATAACTCTATCCCAGAAAAGAGCCAGTGAAAACGCAAACAGGCCCGCAGAGGAGGCGGCCGGGCCACGGACCATGGGGGGTTGGGGCCGCCTCCGCTCCGGCCTCCGCCGCCCTCCCGCGGGAAGCCGACCCACCTCGGGCCATGTCCAGTTCTGTGCACCTCCTGTCGGGGTTGGTGTGGACTCTGCATTTGAACACGGCTCCGGGCGACTTCACCGAAGCGCTGTACTTAGAATCTGCCTTGGGAGCGCCCACGAGGACCCTGAACGCCAAATGAGAGGGAGAGAAAAGGCATTAACCCGGAGAGCGGGGGGCCGGCTCCTGAGGCAGCAGAGACACGGAGGGGGATCCTGGAGCCCAGGCACAAGGCCAGGGCACGGTCCGGACGCGGGTCCTCCGGTTCTGTTCCAACAGGCCCAGTCTGGATCTCAGAGCCTCGCTCTGGAGCTCTGAGGTCCTCTGAGCCCATTAAGGAAACTGAGGCCGGAGGGCTGGATAAGGAACATGGGTTTTCCGGAGGCCCCTTGGCTGAGGGGGGCCTCCCAGATCAAAAGGAGAGGACCCCGGCCCACTTATGGCCCCTTCCCCACCCCCTTCCTCCTCCTCATGCTCCCCTCCTCAACGATGTCCCCCTCCAGTCATCCCCAGCACTTGGCCGGAGGAAAGCAGCTGGGACAAGGCAGCTGGGTCTCATTATGGTGACTAGCAGGGATGGAATGATGCACCTGGAGAAGGGGAAGCAACAACAAACTCAGCGTTCCCCCCCCCTTAAACCCAAAGGCCCTTGGACCAGCAGGGATGGTGGGGGAAGGAGCCCTGCAGAGAGGGAGAACCAGCAGGGGGTGAGACCTGGGCCCGGCTCCCCGCCAAGAGCGACAGGCCCGACGTAGGACGGCTTCATGCGTCATTCAGCCCAAGAGCTGTGGCCAAGAAGGGGGGACTACAACTTGGCAGGCTTTCGTGCTGAGCCGTGACACCCAGAAAGATGACCCCCCCCTTCTTCACTGGGAGAACTGAGGCAGGAGCCGGATGCTTTGTGAGCATCTTCCAGCACTCCCAGAGTTCCTCACTCAACCCAAGTCAAGAAGCACCTACTGTGTGCTGGCCTCCAAAACAAGAACTACTGCCAGCCCTCATGGAGCTCCCCTTCTACAGGGAACAGCCAGGAAAAAGAGCAGTGGGACAGGAGACGGACCCAGAAAGGTGACCCCCCCCTTTCTTCACTGGGAGAACTGGGGCAGGAGCCGGATGCTTTGTGAGCATCTTCCAGCACTCCCAGTGTCACTCACTCAATCCAACCCAAGAAGCACCTACTGTGTGCTGGCCTCCAAAACAAGAACCACTGACAGCCTTCTATGGAGAGAAGGGGCAATGTGCAGCCAGAGGAAAGAGCAATGGGAGGGGAGCAATAACAACCAGGAAGAAAAGTCCTACTGTGCGTCACGGCATTCAAAAGGAGTTTGGGATACAAAGAAGCAAAGGTCAAGAAGAAGGGGTGTTCTGGGCACAAGGGACAGTCCCTGCAAGGGCGCTGAGGTGGGAGACAGAGAGTGTTACAGACCCAGAGCAGGAAGGAAGCCGGCAGAACAAAGAGGGAATGAGGAAGACGATGGCTTTCCCCATCTCCCCCTCCACAGCTTAGCCACCCCAAAGTCCCCGCCCCCCCCCCAGCGGTGATGGAGAGTGGGGGCGGGGACAGGGAGCAAGAGCAGGATGCTGATAAAGCTGCTGATGTGCCTGTGGTCCTGGGGACCCCGGCCTGGAATGGGACTGAGACCTGGAGAAGGGGCTGCAAGCCTGGCAAAGGGAACCCCCTGCGGCAGCATTTGTGGGTTCTGAGTGACAGCATGTTCACACACGTGTGCACACACACGCACACGTACACATGTGCCCTACTATGTGCCAGCCCCCAGGGCCGCCCATCTGAATTCTGCTTCGTGCCATCCCTGGAGGGAAGGAGGGGCTGGCAGAGAGCCGGGGCCTGGGGTCTCACTGGAAGCCGCTCCCTCCCCTTTCCCCAGCCCCAAGGTGAGGGGGGTCTGCAGTGAGGGTGGCTCAGGAGAGGGAAAAGAAAATCTCGATTCGATTCCCATCCCGGCCCAATATTTGGCCCGTCAGCCACTCCACATCTCACGGACCCCCTCACAGGCGCCATTTTGGTCCTCTTTGGTCACAAAGGACAATAACCAACCAACCAACCCAATTCTTAGCAGCTCCACCCCTCTGGGCAAGACTTTCCCTCTCCCAGCCTCAGTTTGTTCATCTGTAAAATGGGGATAGGAATGCCTTCTCGGTCCCCTCCCTTCCTCTCTCCCTCCCAGGGCTATGGTGAGACTTAAACGAGATCCTGTCTGTAACGCCCCCTGCACACTTGCACCCGCTCTATCAATGCCAGCCATCAGGATTCTCACCTCTGCTCTGGGCCAGCGCCCTTCTCAGGCAAACCCAGGGGCTTCCCCAGCCCCAGACCCCCCGCCCCAGGCCGCCCTGACCCACAGGCACAGCGACATGTGAACCGACACGAAACGCGAAGGAAGCTACACGAAGGGTCGGTTTGCCCCGCGCCCTGTGGCGGACCCTTAGAACCACAAGGGCTCCGGGAGGGCGGCCCTCCCTAAGCCAGCCATGTTTTCACAGCTGAGAGGGATTAATGGCGCGACACGCCTGGGCCGCAGAATCCCTCGGAGCCGGGCCTCGTGTCAGGGAGCAAGCCCGGGGGGACACGAACCCCTCGTCCCTCTGCTGTCCCCCCCAAAGGCACCCCAGACTCACCTCTGCCCCAAGAAGGAGAGCACGAGTCCCAGCTCTTAGCATATCCCCCCAAACCCACCCCCTCCCACCAATCACTGTCAAGTGACCCTTCCAGCCAGCAGGGTCGCAACCTTGGAACCCTCCCCCTCAATTCTTCATTCAATAAGCTGCCAAATCCCGTCCCTGTCACCTCCACATCTCCTCCTTTGGGCTCCTCTCCACCTAGATACTGTAAGAGGCGCCTAAATGTTCTCCTCCCTGCCTCACGTCTTCCCATCATCATCACCCCCATTCCTGCCATCACCATCATCATCACTGTCTCCAACACCATCACCATCATCACCGCCCCCTCCATCACCATCATCACCG
>JAJPUD010026347.1:0-16602 GCA_023553655.1 Myrmecobius fasciatus
AGTTACCCAGCTAGAATGAGCATTATCTTCCAGGGAAGAAGATGCTCATTCAATGATATAGGAGAATTTCACCTATTTCTACTGAAAAGACCAGAACTGAACAAAAATTTGATTTACAAACACAGAACACAAGAGAAACATAAAAAGGTAACAAGAAAAAAAAAAACTCTTGAGAACTATATTTATGTTATAGATACTTATAGAATGAGGGTTGATTTTATGAATCTATTATTACATTATGATTATGATATGATTATTGTGATTTTATGATTATTATGATATGATAAACTGAAAAAGAAATTAGAGGTAGAAAAGGGATAACACTGGAAGAAGAGGAAAAGGAGGAAAAATAAGGGAAATTACATCACATGTAGAGGCAAAGAAAACCTATAATGATTGAGGGGAGAAAAGGGAGGGGAATGAGAATTGGGTTAATCTCCATCTCATCAGATTTGGCTCAGAGGGAATAATAGAGGTACTTATAAGGAAACAGGAGGGAAAGGGGGAAAAAGGGGGCAGGTGGGGCTCTAAAGGGGAAGGATTGTTTGAGGGAAGTGGTTATCAAAAGCAAAATAGTAGGGAGGAGGGAAAGGGGATAAGAAAGAGAAAAGCATAAGCTAGGGTAAATAAGATGGCAAGAAATACAGAATTAGTTATTTTAACTGTAAATGTGAATGGAATGAACTCTCCCTTAAAGCGGGAGCAGATAGCAGACTGGATTAAAAACCAGAATCCAACAATATGTTGTATACAAGAAACACATCTAAAACATAGAGCTACATACAGGGTGAAGGTAAAAGGCTGGAGCAGAATCTATTATGCTTCAGGTGAACAAAAAAAAGCAGGGGTAGCAATCCTGATCTCAGACCAAGTAAAAGCAAAGATAGACTTCATTAAAAGAGACAAAGAAGGAAATTATATCTTCCTAAAGGGTACCATAGATAATGAAGCAATATCAATACTAAACATATATGCACCAAGTGGTATAGCATGGAAAATCCTAAAGGAAAAGTTCAGAGAGATGCAAGAAGAAATAGACAGCAAAACTATAATAGTGGGGGATCTCAACCTCCCTCTCTCAGAACTTGATAAATCAAACCACAAAATAAGTAAGAAAGAAGTTAAGGAGGTAAACAAAATGTTAGAAAAGTTAGGTATGATAGATCTTTGGAGGAAATTAAACAGAGACAGAAAGGAGTTTACTTTTTTCTCAGCAGTCCATGGAACATACAAAAATTGACCATGTGTTAGGACACAAAAACCTCAAAATCAAATGCAGGAAGGCATAAATAATAAATGTATTTTTTTCAGATCATGATGGAATAAAAATCACATGCAATATAAGGCCAGGAGAAAATAGACCAAAAACCAATTGGAGACTAAATAATTTTATCCTAAAGAATGAGTGGGTGAAACAGCAAATTACAGACACAATTACTAATTTCATCCAAGAGAATTACAATAATGAGACAACATACCAAAATTTGTGGGATACAGCCAAAGCGGTAATAAGGGGAAATTTTATGTCTCTAGATGCTTATTTGCATAAAATAGAGAAAGAGAAAATCAATGAATTGGGCTTGCAACTAAAAAAGCTAGAGAAAGAACAAATTAAAAACCCCCAAACAAATACCAAACTTGAAATCCTAAAAATAAAAGGAGAGATTAGTAAAATTGAAAGTAAAAAAAACTATTGAATTAATAAATAAAACTAAAAGTTGGTTTTATGAAAAAACCAACAAAATAGATAAACCTCTAGTTAATTTAATTAGAAAAAGAAAAGAGGAAAATCAAATTATTAGTCTCAAAAATGAAAAGGGAGAACTTTCCACCAAAGAAGAGGAAATTAGAGCAATAATCAGGAGTTACTTTGCCCAACTGTATGCCAATAAATTTGATAACCTAAGTGAAATGGAGGAATATCTACAAAAATATAGATTGCCCAGATTAACAGAAGAGGAAATAAATTACTTAAATAGTCCCATTTTAGAAAAAGAAATAGAACAAGTCATTAATCAACTTCCTAAGAAAAAATCCCCAGGACCAGATGGATTTACATGTGAATTCTACCAAACATTTAAAGAACAATTAACTCCAATATTATATAAAGTATTTGAAAAAATAGGGAATGAAGGACTCCTACCAAACTCCTTTTATGATACAGACATGGTACTGATACCTAAACCAGGTAAAACAAAAACAGAGAAAGAAAATTATAGACCAATCTCCTTGATGAATATTGATGCAAAAATCTTAAATAAAATATTAGCAAAGAGATTACAGAAAATCATTCCCAGAGTAATACACCATGACGAAGTAGGATTTATACCAGGAATGCAGGGATGGTTCAATATTAGGAAAACTATTAACATAATTGACTATATCAATAACCAAATTAACAAAAAACATATGATAATCTCAATAGATGCAGAAAAAGCATTTGATAAAATCCAACATCCATTCCTATTAAAAACATTAGAAAGTATAGGAATTAATGGACTTTTCCTTAAAATAGTCGGTAGCATCTATTTAAAACCATCAGCTAGCATCATATGTAATGGTGATAAACTGGAACCATTCCCAATAAGATTAGGGGTAAAACAAGGTTGCCCACTATCACCATTACTATTCAATATTGTATTAGAAATGCTAGCCTTGGCAATAAGACAAGAAAAAGAGATTAAAGGAATTAGAGTGGGTCATGAAGAAACCAAATTATCACTCTTTGCAGATGATATGATGGTCTACTAAGAGAACCCTAGAGAATCAACTAAAAAACTATTAGAATTAATAATTCTTTGCTAATAATTTTAGCAAAGTTTCAGGATACAAAATAAATCCACATAAATCATCAGCATTTTTATACATCACAAACAAAATGCAACAGCAAGAGATACAAAGAGAAATTCCATTCAAAATAACTATCAATAGTATAAAATATTTGGGAATATATCTGCCAAGGGAAAGTCAGGAACTATATGAGCAAAACTACAAAACACTCTCCACACAAATAAAGTCAGATCTAAACAATTGGAAAAACATCAAGTGCTCTTGGATAGGTTGAGGGAATATAATAAAGATGGCAATACTACCTAAACTAATCTATCTATTTAGTGCTATACCAATCAAACTCCCAAGAGATTATTTAACTGACCTAGAAAAAATAACAACAAAATTCATCTGGAAAAACAAAAGGTCAAGAATTTCAAGGGAATTAATGAAAAAAAATGCAAATGAGGGTGGCCTAGCTGTACCAGATCTAAAACTATATTATAAAGCAGTGGTCACCAAAACCATTTGGTACTGGATAAGAAATAGAGTAGTGGATCAGTGGAATAGGTTAGGTTCACAGAACAAAATACTCAATGACAATAGTAATCTAGTGTTTGATAAACCCAAAGACCCCAGTTTTTGGGATAAAAACTCACTATTTGAGAAAAACTGCTGGGATAATTGGAAACTAGTATGGAAGAAATTAGGCATTGACCCACACCTAATACCATATACCAAGATAAGGTCAAAATGGATTCATGATCTAGGCATAAAGAATGATATAAACAAATTAGAACAATGTAGGATGGTTTACCTCTCAGACCTGTGGAGGGGGAAGGAATTTGTGACCAAAGAAGAACTAGAGGTCATCATTAATCACAAAATAGATGAGTTTGACTATATCAAGTTAAAAAGTTTTTGTACAAACAAAATGAATGCAGACAAGATTAGAAGGGTAGCAGTAAACTGGGAAAATATTTTTACATCCAAAGGTTCTGATAAAGGCCTCATTTCTAAAATATATCGAGAATTGACTGAAATATATAAGAATTCAAGCCATTCTCCAATTGATAAATGGTCAAAAGATATGAACAGGCAATTTTCAGACAAAGAAATTGAAACTATTTCCGGTCATATGAAAAGGTGCTCCAAGTCACTATTGATCAGAGAAATGCAAATTAAGACAACTCTGAGATACCACTACACATCTGTCAGATTGGCTAAAATGACAGGAAATGATAATGATAACTGTTGGAGGGGATGTGGGAAAACTGGGACACTGGTACATTGTTGGTGGAACTGTGAACGGATCCAACCATTCTGGAGAGCAATTTGGAGCTATGCTCAAAAAGTTATCAAACAGTGCATATCCTTTGACCCAGCAGTGTTTCTACTGGGCCTATATCCCAAAGAGATTTTAAAGGAGGGAAAGGGACCCACATGTGCAAAAATGTTTGTGGCAGCCCTTTTTGTAGTGGCAAGAAACTGGAAATTGAAAAGATGCCCATCAATTGGAGAATGGCTGAATAAATCATGGTATATGAATGTTATGGAATATTATTGTTCTGTAAGAAACGACCAACAGGAGGATTTCAGAGAGGCCTGGAGAGACTTGCATGAACTGATGCTGAGTGAAATCAGCAGAACCAGGAGAACATTATACACAGCAACAAGACTATACGATGATCAATTTTGATGGACATGGTTCTCTTCAACAATGATGTGATTGAAAACAATTCCTATTGTTCAGCGATGAAGATAGTCATATACATCCAGACAGAGGCCTGTGGGAACTGAGTGTGAACCACAACACACCATTTTAATGCTTTCTGTGAATATTTCCATGCATTTTGTTTTCCTTCTTAAGTTGTTTTTTCTTCTTCTCTTTCTAGATCTGATGTTTCTTGTGCAGTAAGATAACTGTATAGATATGTATACATGTATTGGATGTCATATAATTTATCCTATTTAGCATGTATTAGATTACCTGTCATTTAGGGGTGGGGGGTGGGGGGAAGGAGGGGAAAAGCTTGGGAAAAAAAAAAGTTTTTGCAAAGGTCAATGTAGAAAAATCACTCATATGTTTTGTAAATAAAAAGCTTTATTTAAAAAAAATGCTGTGTTGTGGTCCACACTTAGTTCCCTCAGGCCTCTCTCTGGATGTATATGACTATCTTCATCGCTGAACAGTAGGAACTGCTTTGAATCACATCATTTTTGAAGAGAACCATGTCGATCAGAATTGATCATCCTATAGTCTCGTTGCCGTGTATAATGATCTCCTGGTTCTGCTGATTTCACTCAGCATCATATACTAATCTAATCTCAAGACAGAATTTTTCAATGCCCAAGGGAATTGTGCCACAGTTCCATGTCTCAGTTTCCCTCAATTGCTCTGTTTAAGTTTCCTTTAATTGTTCTGCCTCAGTAGCAACCCCCCCCCCCACTTCCTGACCATCAGGAATAATTGGGCTACCATTCCAAAGGAGTCATAAAACCTCCAGATGGTCCATCTCAACATACCTCTTATCTTTTGGCTTCAGACTTACTGTCTCCTAGTTCCTTCCCAAGCTTCCTTTACTCCCTACCTCACAGAATTGAATTGATAGTTTTTCCTGGACCTCCCCCCACCCCCCAGTGCTCAACCCCTCCTTCTGCTCCTTCTGCCTCCTGAGGTCTTTGTTCCTGGGGGAACCTTATAAGAATCCTGTGACCAAATTTACTATTTGCTGGACCTGCTTGAGATCCAGTTGGTTGGCATGTCTGTCAGTCTAAACTCTCAATGGACTGTGTGCTTTGAGACAAGAGTCCCAGCAGTCCTGATCCATAGCTAGGGATTCTATACTCTCAATTAACATGAATAAAACATTAATTAATCTCCAATGTGTGATACTGCCTCAGTTTCTCCATGAGCATTACATTTGAAGACTCCTCAGCGAGATATGAGATCTAGGACCAGTATTGCACATTGGAAACTAGCAGGTCTCCTTCTGGAGTCTTGGGGCGGTTGTATTTGGGCTCTTTGTTTAGGGAAGGCTGGCTCTCTGGCTTGTTCCAGAGTCCCACAAGGAGAGCAGTTTCAGCCACAGCAAAAGCTCAAGGTGGACACCTCCATTCAGCCATAAGAGAATCTCTTTGAAACCCCTTCAGGGTAAGTTCTGTCTGTCTGTCTGTCTGTGTGTCAGCACACTGGTTTGGTTCCCCAGAATAAATATGAAGGAACAGAATTGGGGTTGATGAGCCAGTAACTACTTCTGTCTTTCATCAAGTCTGGGAGGTGCCAAGGGGACGCCTTGTGGTACCATTTTGTTCTGAGTACCCTTTGGGTACACTTCTGAGTGCCTTTAGGGCACTATCTGGGTCTGTGTGTCTTAAGACACAGTTCTGAATGCTTTTAGAGCATCATCTGGTCCTAGGCACCTGCTGGCATCAGTTTGGGTGTCTTGGAACCTGAATCTGAGTTCCAGGCATTCTCTGTGAAAGCAGAGAGCACCATCCAAGTCTGGGAAGCTTCTTTGAAAGGCTCAATTTGAATATCTGAGGAAGAAAGGTTGTTAACTTAAAGCCTCCCTCAGGGCATTCTGAGAAAAGCAAAAGTTTGCCTTTTGCTTCTGTGTGTCTGTGTAGTCAGTGTTTAAGACTTGTCTGTTTGGTGGGTCTAAACTCCCCTTTCCTCTCATGGCATTCCGTGGGAAAAGCAGGAGTTCACCTTTCATTTTTCAGTGTCTGTGTAATTAGCGTTTCTGGCTTGTCTGTCTGTTTGTTGATTTAAGGAACTCTGTTAAGTTTTGAGAACAATGAGAAATGTGGCAACTGGTCATTTCGATGTTAAAAGAAAAATGCTTGTTTTAAAATTTATTATTGGCGTTAAAAGTTTGCATTAATTTGAAAGTAGTAGGAATAGAAAAGTTTGGCTATCTTTAATATGCTAGCAGAGAAGTATTCCCCCCCCCAAAGCCTGCTAGAAGAAAAAAAAAAAAAAAAAAGGGAAAAGAGCAATAAAAAAAAGCCTGATAGTTAGGCAGTAATAAATTATTCCTTATGGGGATAATAGCTCTGCCTAGAGGGAAGTGGAGAGAGAACAAGGGAAATTGATGTCAATTAGTATTGGAGAAAAAAACTTGGGAGAAAAAAAAAGTTTTGGGGAGACCCAGTTTAAAATTGTATGTGTATGTGTATATGTACACATATATGTGTGTATGTGTGTATGTGCATGTATACATATAACCAAATGGTGATTCAGTTTGCCTGCAACATTCAATTGGAATTTAAAAAATTTATTTAAGTGAAGAAAGAAAAAAAAAGCCATATCCTTTTGGACTCATGGGTATTTGGTTTTTATAATTTCTGTTTCCTTGTGCATGCTATATTGTTTATTTTGTTTATAAGACCTTAGAAATTTGTTTGAATGTTGAACCATTAATAATATAAGAAAAATTATTTTAAAAGCTGTACTTGCTTTGATTTCAGGTTAATAATAGCTGGTTTTAAAAAAAGTCCTGATAATTTATGTTATCTTCTGAAACATGTTGGATAATTGGTAAACATTATGAGTTATGCTTTAAATTTTGTCAAATTTAATTTTGAACATGTGTGTGAGTTTCATGCAATTATTTAGCTATTCACTATATTGTGAATCTTGAAAGTTTTGAAGGAAAGGAAAAAGACAGAAGAGAGATGGGTTTATATGAATGGGATAAGAGATTGAGAGACAAAGGAGGAGAAGGATAAGAGAAAAGAAGGAGAGAGACAGTGCCAGAAAGGTATTTGGAAGGAGAAAGAGAGAAGGAAAAGGCATGTAGCAAGAAGAAGTGGACCTGGAAAAGAAAAGAGAAGAAGCAAATCTTTTTTCCTTGTTTAAGGAATATGATAACAAATGTGATCTATAATTTGGTGGGGTTATTTCCAAAAGTTTTAATTGATATTTTTAAGAATCTTTCTGATTCTTTTATGTGAAAATGAGATATTATGTGTGAGTTTTAATTGATTGTTTTGAGTCATCTTAAATTTGTATTCATTATCTAGAAGGACTCTGAGAATAATAATTTTTGTTTTTTGTCCCTTTGAAAATGTTTCTGTTCTGGACAATATGCAATTTGGAATTTTTATGTATTGGGTATTTTAAAAGCAAAATAATCTGTAATGTTCACCTTATGAAACATGTACTTTGATATGAAAGATAAGTCCTAGAAAGTTCATGGGATGAATCTTTTACTGTCATCAATATAAGGTCATGGTAAATGCCTGTTTAGGATTCATCTGAAGCTTTGGTTAATGGAATTTGTTATTGAGGTAAAATTTCTTAGGAGTTTTAAAAGCTCCACCTTCTTAAAGTTACTGGGACAATTACATGGAGTAAACCTGAGTTCAGGCTATTCTATCCTGTGTCCTGTATGTGCTAAAGACTCAATTTTGACTTATTATATTGTGTTATGATATAGTCATGTCCCTGTTTTTTCTCCTGTAACATTTCTATGATGAGAGCAATAGCCAATAGAAATCATGGATGCAATTCAATTATGTCATACCTTGCTGTTTCCAATCTGGTTATATGTAATCATTATGCTTAGGCAAATGAGTATTTAGCCTAGTCATCTATCTGTTACTGGATATTTGTGTCTGTAGGTATTCAGATCTTTAAAGGTTTCTGCATAATGAGAGGACAATTGGCATAGTTGTCTGTGAGATCTAACTGCTTTTTGTTTATGGGAACTGCAGCTGACAGCCATTTGTCTCTCCTGTGAGACAAACTTATTTTATTGTATGGAAGCTGCTGGTACATCTATGCTGGCTTCTCCATATTTTGTAAACCAGTCTTTCTGTCTCAGATTGTTCTAACCTGTATTTGTTAGATTTATTTTTTGTTCTAGATTTTGGTTAGGTTTACAGCCATACTGACCTGCTTCTGGGACGTGGATCAGCTCACTGCTGGCTTTCACCCTCCCTGGATGAAAAGTTCACTTCGCCCCTCTCTCAGCCTGAAGCAGTTCTTAAAGAGACCGCCCCTGCTCCTAAATGGACTTGTTCATGATTTGGGGGAACTGAGGGTAGTTGATAACTGACTGTACATCTCTGACTGTATTACTGTACAATCCTTCTTGGGTCCCCTATTACTGTGTATTACTGTACAATTCTGATTGAGTCCCCTATTGCTGTATTTTGGATTTAAGGATAGAAAATGTTGGGTTAAGATTTTGGGTGACTGTCACTGTAATGGATAGTTTCTATCTGCATTATCTAATTGATCACAATGTTCCCTTCTGGATATGTAATTGTTTGAGGGATCTTGAGTTCCAGAGTGGAAAACTCCTACCATACTAGTCTGTTATATGGGATGAACTTGACAACTAGAGCCCTATTTACTCCTCCTTGGATGATTCCTTCAGTGGAAAAGAAAAAGGGGGAAGGAATGAGAAATAATAACCAGGAAAGCTAGTGGATTTTTCCCAAAATACCTCAAATGGGAACAACTAGGGCCCCTTAGTTTCCTACTCATTTGGCCTTAGGCACTTCTGCCCTATCCCCAACCCAACAGTTTAAATGGAAGCCCCTACAGCAGTCCATTTTTCATTTTTTTTCTGCCTGTTTGGTTTATTAATTAAACCCCAACTGGCCTGTGATTGCTGGTTCTGCTTTAACTTTGAACCTTCTTATTCTGTTGGAATTGCCCTGGCAGACTCAGTTTCTGGGACCATTTGCTGATTCCTGACAATCTTTCTGATCCACTTCTCCAGTCCTATAACCCCAGTTACTTACCATTTCAGCATCATATGTTGCAGTTTGTTTATTATGCCTCTGAGTTCGTGGGTGCCTGCCTCAGTGGTCTGACACAGTGTGACACTCTGACACTCTGATACTCCGACACACTGATACTCTGATCTGTAGCAGCATTTTAGTCTGTCTGTTCTTCTGGGGGAGGACAGGTGGAGCAATTTCGGGCCTTACCCTTCCCCCTTGGAGTCTCTGATGGCCGTGCAGTGTCCCTCCTAGAGGGGCTAACAGAGCTGCTTTGAGCACTGATATTCTTTCTGCAAGCAGAGGCTAGTGCACAGACCGCAGACCTAACATTGAACTGCCCATCTCAAACCAGATTCCCTGGCTGAGATGGTACTCCAGAATGGCAGAGGACCTGACAAGCTTGCAACAAGGAGGACTATGGAAGGCTGTTAACAGCTCTGGGGCTATCAGGGAGAGATTTGCCATCATCATAGGTCCTTGCACCTTTTCTAGTTTTATTATCTGCTCCTGGTAGAGTCAGTCAAAATCATGGTGCTGAAACCTTCCAGGTATCTGGGGGAAAGTGATTCCATGATCTGAATATACAGGAGAGAGAGTGTGGAATGTTGTGCCACGGTTCCATGTCTCAGTTTCCCTCAATTGCTCTGCCTCAGTTTCCCTTAATTGCTCTGCCTCAGTAGCAAACCCCTCCCCCCACTTCCTGACCATCAGGAATAATTGGGCTACCATTCCAAAGGAGTCATAAAACTCCAGATGGTCCATCTCGACTTACCCCTTATCTTTTGGTGTCAGACTTACTGTCTCCTAGTTCCTTCCCAAGCTTCCTTTACTCCCTACCTGTCAGAATTGAATTGATAGTTTTTCCTGGACCTCCCCCCCTTCCCCCAGTGCTCAACTCCTCCTTCTGCTCCTTCTGCCTCCTGAGCTCTTTGTTCCTGGGAACCCTATAAGAATCCTATGACCAAATTTACTATTTCCTGGACCTGCCTGAGATCCAGTTGGATGGCATGTCTGTCAATATAAACTCACAATGGACTGTGTGCTTTGAGACAAGAGTCCCAGCAGTCCCGATCCATAGCTATGGATTCTGAACTCTCAATTCACATCAATAAAGTATTAACTAATCTCCAATGTGTGATACTGCCTCAGTTTCTTCCTAAGCATTACAGGAGGAAAATATATTAAATGAAAAAAGCAATGTCTCCAAAATCAGAGAACCTAAGTACAAATTTCCTTGAGATACTACCTGTCTGATCTTAAACAAATTATATAATCTTTGTTTCTTCATCTCTAAAATGATTATACTGAACTCTGAGGTTACTTTCTTCTAAATCTATGAAACTATGACTGAAAGCTGAATCAAGCCACAGACAAAATTACTTCGTAAGCTATATTTATGGAGAAAGTGAGGAGATTTGGGCTAAATGATAGTATAGTCAGGTAATCTGGTATTGGTAGGTAGAAGGATAAAACCCAAAAAATCATCACTAATAAGTAATGCCATCTTAAAGAATCACAGAATCTTTGGCCTTGTACTATTTAACATGTCTGTCAATGACTTGGTTAAAGTCATGTGGTGACAAGATTATCAAATTTGCAGATGAAACAAAGCTAGGAAGAATACCTAATATACTGGAGAGCAAAAAAAAGAGACAAAAAGATCTCAAAGGGCTAGACTATCTGAGTCAAGTATAATAAGAATAATTATAAAATCTTACATTCAAGCTCAAAAAAAGCAACTTTACAAATCTGAAAGGGAATTATAGTTCTACAGTAGTTCCTCTGAAAAGGGTAGTTCAATAGTCTGAAAATCTGTATTTGTGTCTGTGTGTGTAAGTGAGTGTGCATATGTAAATATGCATGTAAATGAAAAAATATAGCAGTAAGATAAAGATTACTATAGTAATCTTTTGTGGTTATCACTATAAAATAATGGATTATCACTACAAAATAAATCCTCAAAACCCAATAGCATTGGGGCAGCTAGGTGGCGCAGTGGATAGAGCACCAGCCCTGAAGTCAGGAGGACCTGGGTTCAAATTTGGTCTCAGACACTTAACATTCCCTAGCTGTGTGCCCCTGGGCAAGTCACTTAACCTCAATTGCCTCAGTAAAAAGCAAAAGAAAAAAGAAAAAAAAATCAATAGCATTCCTATAAAATAAAATAAACATGGGTACACACACACACACACAGATGAAGCAATAACAGAAAAGGAAATTCCATGTCAAGTAACTATAAAAAGAATAAGATATCTGGAGCACAACTTCCCAAAGTACACAAAAGACACATATATTTAGTTACAAAGCAGTCCTTAAAGAAATAAAGATCAATCTAAAGAGTTAGAATATTCAATATTCATGTCTAGTTTATGCCAAGAGGGTAAAAATGACAATTCAGAAAATTAATTTACACTATTATTTCTATATCAATCAAATTAGTAAGGAGATAATTTATAGAATTTAATAAAATAACAAAATTCATTTGGAACAATTAAAGATCTAGAATACCAAGGGAAATGATGAAAAGAAGAATGAAGTTTTGGGAAACAGTATTTCCAGACCTCAAACTATATTATAAAGAACCAGTCATTGAAACCATCTAGTATTGTTTTTAAGAATAAAGAAGAAGATCAATGGAACAAACTAGACAAGGGAGATGCAGAACAAAATAGAACTCATCAATCAAATCAACCAGTGATTGAAAAAGTAGAAAACATAAGTAACCTAGAGAAAAACTTCCTATATGATTAAAAATGGCTGGAAAAAATGTAATGCACTTTGGCAGAAATTAGACGTAACCCTATACTACATACCACAGTATAATCTAAACTGATATGTGGCCAGGAAATTATTAATATTATACAATATTATAGCTGGGGAATGATTAAAAATGTGTGACATGAATCTAATGAAAAATTGCTGTATTACATAAGAACTTATATATGTAATGAATACAGAAAAGCACGGAAAGAACTATGTGAACTGTTACAGAGTGAATAAGCAACCCCAAGAAAATAATATACAGAATAACTGCAACAATGTAAACAGAAAAAAATGACACACCAAAAAATCAAAAGTAAATGTAACAAAATTATAAATATCAAGGGATTCTCAAATAAAGGGAAATGAGAAAAAAATCTCCAACCCACACCTTTGTGGAGGTGGAAGGTACACAGGTGTTACATATTGCACATGCTTTTGGACTTTTTCCTCCAAAGTCTCAATCAGTTGTGCTTCCTTTTTTCCTCCTTTCAAAAAAGACTTTGTTATATGGGATATCTCTCTGGGAGAGAAGGAGAGATATAGAGATACTATGGTGATTTAATAAATAGAAAATATCAGTTACTAGAACAAGTTAAGAGGAAAAAAAAAGAAAAAGAAAACTTGCTCTATTCTATTCTGGTATACAACAACCATACCATTGTGCTTAAAGTTAGAATGAAAATGAATAAAGGTAGGAAAAAAAATCAAACCGGTGAAGGATTTTAAGAAAATTCGATATGACCATCAGTTGAAAGAATGTGGACTATTTTGTCAGGACAAGAAAAAACTTTAAGAAGAAAATGGGAGAATAGGCACATGAGAGCCATATCCAAATACTTGAAGGGCTGTAATAAACAAGTGGAATTATTAGTGATGCTTGGCTTAACTCCAGGCAGCAAAATTATAAGCAGAGGGCAAAAGATGCAAAGGAAAAGATTGAGGCTTCATGTCAGGAAAAGCATTAAAAAATGGAACTTTTCAAAAGTGAAAAAGGATACCTCTGAATCAAGGCAGTAGTGTGTTACCCTAAGTATTGGTTTTCAAGAAAACATAAATGCTTATTTGTCAGCTATATTGAAAAGGGAACTATTGGTATAAGTTTATCTTGATGACCTCTGAGAGCCTCTTTCTGTATGAAATAAGTTATCACAAATAAATGTTATCCTTTATTCAAAGCATCAATATTTTAACATAAAAGTACTTCTAATTCTTAATTAGAAAAAGGTACTCTAATTCTTAAACTCAATAATGAATGTCATGTGCAAAAATGTTTGTGGCAGCCCTTTTTGTAGTGGCTAGAAACTGGAAAGTCAATGGATGCCTATCAATTGGAGAATGGCTGAATAAATTATGGTATATGGATGTCATGGAATATTATTGTTCTGTAAGAAAAGACCAGCAGGATGATTTCATAGAGTCCTGGAGAGACTTGCATGAAGTGATGCTCAGTGAAATCAGCAGAACCAGGAGAGCAATATACACGGCAACAACAAGACTATATGAGGATTAATTCTGATGGACATGGCTCTCTTCAACAATGAGATGTTTCAAACCAGCTCCAATTGTTCATTGATGAAGAAAGCCATATAGACCCAGGGAGAGGCCTGTGGGATCTGAGTTTGGACCACAACATAGCATTTTCACGCTTTCTGTTGATGTTTGCTTGCATTATGTTTTCCTTCTCAGGTTTTTTTTTTCTTTCCTGTAGAGCATGATAACTGTATAAATATATATATGTATATACATATTTGATCTGTCAAATATTTTAACATAATTAACATGTATTAGACTTCTTGCCATGGGGGGGGGCAGGAGGGAAAAATTTGTAACAGAAAGCTTTGCAAGGGTCAATGTTGAAAAATTGCCTATGCATACGTTTTGCAAATAAAAAGCTTTAATAAAAAATGAATGTGAAATTGTCATACCTTATACACATAGTAAATTGTTAAATTTTTAATATATATTAAACACAATTCAATAATCAGCTAAGCATTTAGGTAAAAATAAAACATTTAGCAAATTTGTATGGTCTAAGAACCACAAGCTACCAAATAGGAAGAATACATGTGACAGACTCCATGCCAGCTTTATAAAGTGGTATTGGTATACTAATCACATACTAAAATAAATACCTTTCTTGCCACTGAACAATACCTTTTATTTGTATAAACAACCAATTTTCTTAAGAGATATTTAACTTTATGGGAATCTTGAGCTTTTGAAATAGGACATATACTTCATTCTCATAATTCTGTTTTCTTTTATTATGTCCCTCTTCTTCAGCATAGTTTCTTTTATTATCCTGTCCCCCCATTTATTTCTCTAAATAAAAAATTACAACCTCCTTCCTGTCCCTTTCTAAACATTAAATGTTCCTATCATCTTTATCTTATAATCATATTTTAATATTAAAAATTAATACTTAGGGATTGGTAGTATGCTTATATAACATTTTCTTACCATTTCAAAGCAATAAGAAAGAGAAGGGGAACTTAAATGCACAACTGGAATAGTTGTGGAGTAAAGTTGAAACCAATGAAGTCAGAAAAATTCTTAACTAAGATTAAGTACAACATGAATTGCCATGTTGCATTCCAATAGAAATGTTTCTGATTTGTTGGCAGTGTTATTTCATACTGCTGAATCTGCTCCTTGAAACATACAATTTATGCAATATGGTCGATATTCTAATGAATTTGGAATTACCTAACAATTCTGTGAGATTTTTTTACACCTTTAAATGGAACTAAAGTTGTGAATGTACAGATAATTTCAACCTTCTAAAAAAGTTAATACTACTACTAGCATTCCTTTACATGTTCACATGACAAACTTAATCATTTAGCATCTAACACTGGCACTGCATAGTCTTTTTCTCTGTTATAGCTAGGGTTCTCCTGGCATATATCTCAGCAGGGTGCCTCACTTTACACAGGATACATGAAATAGTACTTTGGCACAAAAGTAGTACGTGGAGAGTTATCTCTGCTTTGCCTTCATTTTTGCTCATGCTGGCTTACATCCTAAAAATGTCACTGTAAGAAAAGGAGGGCAATGGTGCTGTGTTCAAGCCCCAGTGAACTATGAAAGACAAAATAGTGTCATCCAAGATGGGAAGCATGGAGAAAAGCCAAATAACAGTATTCAAGACTGTGATGTCCTTTCAAACAATATGTTAAAAAATGGTGTAAGACAAGTCAAGAGACAGCTGAGATGTTTGCTTTAAGGAAGATCTGCATATATTATTCAAATAAAAGTCTGTACTGTATTCACTGAATAATTTATTTTCAATAGGAGACACTGAACACACTTATCTAGGCCAGTGTGTTAAGTGTCTCCTATTGAAGACAAATTAGAAAAAAGCAAACACAAAAATCCTTAAATGAACATTTTGGCAATTTAGTTCACATCTCAGTTGCAAAGACAGACTCAGAAAGACACAATTCTTTCATCAAAAGAAGTTGCTATGAGGTTAGTCATTCAAGCTGAGCTTTGCCTATTAAAGAACATCTTAAAATCCCATTTCCTTGGAAATTCAACTCAAGTACTAAATAACTATTAGTATTCTGCCTCCCAAAATTATTTTTATTTATTTTGTATATATTCTGTCTATATTTATTTAGATGTTGTCTACCTAGATTAAGGGCAGAGACTATCTCATTTTTATCTTTGTACCCCTAGACTTAGCCTGGTGTCTAGCACACAGTAGGTCCTTAGTAAACACAGGTAAGTACTTGTTGGTTGTTGACTGATTAATAAAAAGTCTATCCTCATCTTTCTTGTTATGCTCCCAAGCCCTTCATTCTGTCTTAGTATCATTTAAATGGCAGGAAAGGAAACAATCACTAAGAGAATATGACACAACTAAAAGCAACAAGCAGCTGGAGAGAGGTTAAATCTTTGGTTAAAAAAAACAAAACCCTACCAGAATTGATAAAGAGAAGTCTATTAAATCCAAATCAAATCATCTCATAAAAGATGCTCATAGATATAAAGTGAGATCTCTCTAAAATGTGTTCTTTAGGGTTCATAGTCACAATAAGATCCTCAGAAAACTCCTTAGATAGAATTCAAGCCAAATCAGTCCTATACTATGACCCCTAACAAATAAAGTCATTGAAAGCTTCCCTGAAATGCTACTCTTATAAAATCTAGATTAAAGAGAGAACAATATATACATTTAGAAAGGAATAAAAATCTTTTAAATTTATGCAGAAATAATAGGGTGAAGAAATAGGATTAAGGAATGTAGTATACAAGGGTGGATAGATTAACAGGAATAGAATAAAGAGGTAACAACATATATATTTGGAAGGCTATAAAAAAAAA